>JARQOC010000004.1:235241716-235374593 GCA_033576535.1 Allobates femoralis
ATGTTTAAAAAATGGAGCACATGTAATGTAGACATGTCGAAAAATGTTGCTTATTAGGTATTTTGTGTGCTATAATTCTCTGATTTAAAGGCAGAAAACTTTAAGGTCTGAAAATCGGGCAATTTTCCACAAAATGTTCTATATTTTCATAAATAAAAGCCAATAATAGCAACAAAAACGTACCAGTAGTATATAGTACAATATGGCACAAAAATGTCGGCATCACTGGGATCCATTGAAGCGTTCCAGACATATTACATCATAAATTGACACTGGTCATGTTTAAAAAAAGGAGGCTTGATCATTCATGCTCAAAGTTACTCAGTCTTTCAGGGGTTAAAAAAAACCTGCTGCACATGCATCTTAGGTTCCGCCAATAGTCTTCCCAATACAATGCACTAGAGAGTAATAATGCCCTTCTTGATATGCTGTGTAGTAATAATACCATCATTTTGTGCCACGTAGAGCAATGTCTCCATACAAATATAGTGGGCAGACCATCCACAGAGTAATATTTCTTACCTTTATGCCTCATACAATGACAGTACCCCCCTCAACAATAATAATACCTTTAATGCTTTCCACACAGCAAAGTTTCAAATAGTATTCCCACACAGTTGTAATGTCCTGCTCTGGACAAAAGTATTCTTCGTCTTTGACCCCTTATACTGTAGTAATGTCCCCTTTGAGCTCTCATACAGTAGTTATGTTTCCTCATACTGTAGCTGGACACCTTTGCACCCCTTCATATCGGTTGCCATGTTTTATGTCTTGTCGGAGACTGTACTGTGCAGTTTCCATGTTTTTAAACACAAAGCTACCATACAGTCAGGACGTAGCAAGTCTGGACATTTATTTGATTTCTTCATATCCATTTACCCATTTTTTCTTTTTATTATTAATATTATTATAGATTTATATAGCGCCATTGATTCCATGGCGCTTTACATGTGTGGGGGTAGAACAAGGACGAGAACAGTAACATAAAAGTGATGACAGTTAAATCAAACAGGCACAATAGGGCGGGGATTCTGTCCATGAAGGCTCACAGTCTATAGGGGGTGGGAGGGAGACCGTAGCAGGGGACGGGTGAGGGTGAGGTGGTGCAGCGGGATGTGTCTCAGTGTGGGCTGAAGGCCTGGAGGAAGAGGTAGATCTTCAGGTTTTTCTTGAAGGTTCCCAGGGGGGGGGAGCGTCTGATGTGGTGTGGTAGAGCATTCCAGAGTATGGCGGATGCACGGGAGAAATCGTGTACGCGGTTGTGTGAAGAGGACATGAGAGGGGAGTGAAGGAGGAGCTCTTGAGAGGAGCGCTGATTGCGTGAGGGGTGGTATTGGGAGACCATGTTGGAAATGTATGGAGGGGACAGGTTGTGGATGGCTTTGTATGTCAGAGTTAGGGTTTTGAACTGAGATCGTTGGGGGTGGGGAGCCAGTGAAGGGCATGGTAGAAGGGGTTACGGGGGAGTGGCTGGACGACTGGTGGATGAGTCGGGGCGGTGCAAGGGAGGTGGCGGGGAGGCTGGTGAGCAGGAGGTTGCAGTAGTCGAGGCGGGAAATGATGAGGGCATGGATAAGTGTTTTGGCAGAGTCATGGTCAAGGAAGGAGCGGATTCGGGTAATGTTTTTAAGTTGGAGACGGCAGGCGGTGGCAAGGGCACCAAAAAGATACTTTAATTTTATGAGTATGAGAAAGGGGTGTATTTCTGCAGTTGGAAATATAGTTGGCTTTCCATCTTCTTTCTGGCATTCTATTCACAATGACATCATTATCTTAGTTCTTCGTCACATAAGCTGAATGACAGATCAGTCCAGGGAACTGTAGCATGACTCAAATATAAATATTGTAGACTCAAAAATGAAAGAGATCGGCTGGAAATTAACAAGACCACTAACAATAACAATCAATGGCTAAAATACCAATTCACTTTGAGGTGCAGAAAGGCCCAATAGTATAAGATAAAGTGATCACAGAGGTGGAAAATAATGATAACATTCACTCATTCACCTAACTCATGATATGATATGAAGGTGAAGGATGCTTAGTATTATAACTGCACAAAGATAAGTCTTGTATAAGGTGCCAGTCACTTGGTTACATACAGGTCACACACATTGCTGGCTAAAGCTATCATTAGATAGTGGTCTCTTTGGCCACAGTTATGTCTCCCAACTCACTGTCACACGCTTAGATGGCGCTGACATTGCTGGATGCTGCTGTGTATATTTGTCTTTAAGAGCTGGATGGTTGATAGTTGTGAATGTGGCGCCCCGCGGGTATTAGCCACAGTATAAGATCATAATAGTTGCACTCACTTAGAAAGCCAAGCCACTGCACTACCACCTTTGGCCAGTAGGGGGAGCTCCAGAGACACCAGAGACTTCCCTAGAGATAAAACACTGGTTTGAGGTAAATTTTCAGACAGTTGGAGCCAGGGACTCAGAGTGACAGGAGCTGCATTGAGTTCCTGAGGACTGGCTGACAATTTCCAGGGCCAAGCCATCGGTCTGAGGAGGAGAAAACTGATAAGAGGAACACTTTCAGAATCGGGTAGCATCATTATCTACCCTAGATAAAAAGCGCAGATACGGATACCGGATCCGTGGCTGCATTAGTTATATACAATACAGCAACCGGAAAAACGTGAGGTAACAACAAGCTTCACAGGGCCAGACACAGCAACATACTAAGAGTTCAGCAGTACTCCGGAGGGGGTAAGCAGAGAGAGACAAAGGACTCAAGTTGCCTGTTGAGTGGGACCCAGAGAGGACAGATTTGGGCCAGCAGCGAGTTCACACACGGCAGCAGGGCCACATAGACAGCGCAAGCAGGAGGTAAAGGACCGGTGGGGCCTGAGCAACTGAACCCTATTGCAGAACTCGGAGACGGGACTTGTTGTATTATAGTTTGGTTGAAAGTAAACCAGTTAAACCTCATCTGTGCCTCAGCCTCTGATTTAACAGCTACCATCTATCCAGGATTGGGACCATCACCGCTGAGAGAATTTGCTGTGAATCAAGTAAGTGTCTGTGTCCTTAACATCTCCTCACCATACTTCCATCTTCATCCATCATTAACTTTAACATAACCTGTCCAGGGGACCCTACAGCCCTACCCGGAAAAGGGCTATACCATCTCAGCTGCCTCTCACCATCATCCCCTGGCCAGTACAAGGCAGCGGTGGCCATATATAGCCACATTATTCTGGGTGGCGTCACGACAATAACATCTACAAACTTTATAAATTATATAAACTTCTAAATCCCCTGTAAATACCCCCTTTTAGGAGTGTGCCAGCCTGGGGCCACGGCCTGGGTCCAGCCACCAGTGACTCCCCCAAGGAAAGGGACCCTGCGCCGGGTATCCCGGTCCCCTAAGCTGGGCGGCACATCTCTCTTTGGCGTCACGAACAGGATTTACCTTACCTGGTTAAATCGGGTACTGTGTGCCGTGATTAATGCCGAAAATTGTGAGAAAATCCGAGAAAAATTGACTTTTTTATCAAAAAGTGATTTTCCCATTGGAAACCATTGAAATAGACTTTTCCCCATTGACTAACATTGAAACAAAATGGCCGCCAGCCTCTGAGGTAAAATTGCATCATCACTAATTACCTCATAACTGCCACAGCACGAGACTGCTATTTGAACTGTGTCATAGCCCTGAGCTCTGATCTGACTGAAAAATTTCAGATTCCGCCATTACTGAGCTCGCGGCGAGGGAAGCAGCAGGGGGCGTGTCTTTGTGGGCGGCACCAAGCTGAGAGCTCTGACGTCGGCAAAAGGGGAAAACCAATCCTGCTGCATAGCGGAACGATTATACGCCATCCCGACGGAAGCAGAGGACCGGAAGGGTCCGGATTAACTAAGGGGGCGCAACATGTCGCAGCACGGAGACGCCGAAACACCCGGCGACACAAATGCAGCTGAAGCACAAAACAGAGCGCTCGGCAGCACAGCGGCGCAAGGTGCAGCGCCCATTATGCCGATGTTGATGCCATATACCCCAGGTGCTCCATGGCTTCCAGTGTATGAAGGTAAGCCTAATACTTTTGATGATTTTAAAGAAAAACTGCTGGCCTATTTAAACATGTTTCCAATGGCAGAAGCTCAGCGTGTCGGTTTGCTGATGGCACAGTTAAGTGGTAATGCCAAGCGAGAAGTCACAGCATGGTCCGCTGATCTAAAAGACACTGCTGAGCATATTCTAGCTGGATTAAAGGCAGTATTTGAAACCACTGCTGGTAGCAAAGCAAAGACCAAATTCTTCAATTGCAAACAAAAGGCCAATGAGAGTGTGAGAGACTTTGCCCTGAATTTACAGGAGGCCCTTAAAGCGCTTACACTGGCTGAACCAATGTTTAACACTGGCGCTGATAAATTGTTAAAAGATCAATTCATTGAGGGACTATTAACCCCTTCTCATCGAGGGCATGCGAGTATGCTGACTTTCAAGGACCCTGAAGTGACATTTGCCCAGTTAAAGGAGAGCGCTATTCGTCTCCAGCAGGCAGAGGCACTTTGGGTCAGGATCCTGAGCAATCCATTACAGAAACCCCTCAACAACAGAGAGTGCTAGTGACATCAGTTAAGCCCCTGGAGGCCAGTGCTAATGATGCTTTCCAGCAAAAGCTTGACTCTCTAACAGACATTGTCACCTCAATGGCTAAAACCATGCAGGAAATGAGAGAATCACAGACTACATCCAAGATGGAGTTGGCGAACCGCAGAGAGGATATTCCCTGGATGAGACCCCAGAGATACCCAGCGTGGAGAGGACGACCCAACGACCGTTACCAGCCGGATGGACAGCCTATTTGCCGCCGTTGCCGGAAGCCAGGCCACATCGCCCGCAATTGTGATTTAAACAAGGATCCCCTGGGAATGCGGGCCGCTTCGCAGGAGTGAACTTTCAAGGCCCAACATCCTGGCACGATAAGTACGTCGGAGGACGTCCCATTATTCCCATCGTGCTGGACGGTATTCCCATCAATGCCTTGTTGGACACTGGTTCCCAGATTTCATCTATACCACATATCCTTTATAAGAGGTACTGGGCAGATTCAGACATTGATAAAAGACCATCTAATGTTGAGCTAAGTATATATGCTAGTAATGGAAAATTGGTACCGCAAGTAGGATTTAGAGAGATGACCATTAAGATTGGTAGAGCAGAATTAAAAAATCAGGGTATCATAATTGTTGATGTTAACCGACGGGAACCTTTTGTATTGGTAGGTATGAATGTTTTTTTAGAAAATTGTTTTTCCGAGGTTATTACTATTTTACAGCAATTTGCCGAAACTGCCCAATCCTGCCAGCAGAGAATTCTCCGGAGAGAGATAAAAGCATTGGTGCTGAAGCAACAAGTAGAGCTTGCAGTGGAGAAATCGGCAGTGTGAGGGTAAGTGACCCAACTCCTATAGTAATACCTCCAAAAACTGAAATGCTGGTATGGTGTAGAGCAGCCATTGGTATTAAAGGACGAGATTACCAAGCCTTGGTAGAGCCTGTGTACACTGATAGTAGACCCACGATATTAACGGCTAGAGGAATAGTCGAGGTACACAGGGGAAGAGTGCCCATACGTCTTTTGAATTGTGGAGAGGAAGAGGTCACTTTACCAAGGTACGCTACAATGGCCAAGCTATACACTGTTGACAACAATGCCATCATAGCCATTGGGCCCTTGAATCCGTCATGTCAGGCGGACGACAATGGTTCAAGTGGAGAATTAGAAGATTGGTGTCAGCAGCTGCATATAGGTACAGATTCAACACCTACCCACCAAAAACAAGGGGTGTACCGACTAGTAGAAGAATATGAACGGGTCTTCAGTAAACACCATTAGACTTCGGACAGATTAAAGGGGTAGAACATACAATTCCTACCGGTAACCACCCACCAATAAAAGAGAGATATAGACCCATACCGCCCGCTCATTATCAATGTGCTAAAGACATGCTGAGGGAGATGAAACAGGCCGGGGTAATAAGAGACAGTTGTAGCCCCTGGGCAGCCCCTTGGTAATAGTTAAAAAGAAAGACGGAACCATGAGAATGTGCGTAGACTACCGGCAGATTAATCACATTACCCATAAAGACGCCTACCCCTTACCTAGAATTGAAGAGTCATTAGCCGCTTTAAGATCTGCTAACTATTTTTCCACCTTAGACTTAACAAGTGGGTATTGGCAAGTCCCTGTGGCTGAGGAAGATAAAGAGAAGACAGCGTTTACCACCCGATGGGTCTCTGTGAATTTAATTGTATGCCATTCGGACTCTGCAACGCACCCGGTACCTTTCAGCGATTGATGGAATGCTGTCTCGGACACAAGAACTTTGAAACCGTCCTTCTGTACCTAGATGATGTAATAGTCTACTCAAAGACTTACGAACAACATCTACAAGACCTGGCAGAAGTGTTCGAGGCCTTATCCCGGTATGGTATGAAGATCAAGCCATCAAAATGTCACCTTCTAAAGCCAAAGGTACAATACCTGGGACACGTTGTAAGTTCAGAAGGAGTAGCACCGGATCCCGAGAAAGTAACCGCAATAAGGGATTGGCCAAGACCTACCAGCGTGAAACAGGTGAGGCAATTCCTGGACTGGTGGGCTACTATCGTAGATTCATCCAAGGGTTCACCAAGCTAGCAGCACCTCTACAAGACATCCTGGTAGGGCAGTCGAAGAAGCCTTCAAATCGCAATCCTCCTTTCCAGTGGAGTGATGAGAGGGAAGATTCTTTTGAAAAGTTGAAGAAGGCATTGACCGGAGAAGAAGTTCTGGCATACCCGATTACCATCAACCTTTCATCCTTTACACAGATTCCAGTAATGTGGGACTGGAGCAGTACTATCTCAGAAGCAAGGAGGCAAGGAGAAAGTCATCGCCTTTGCAAGTAGAAAGCTCCGGCCTACTGAAAGAAATCCTGAAAATTACAGCTCCTTCAAGTTAGAACTACTGGCAGTAGTCTGGGCTGTGACTGAGCGTTTCAAACACTACTTGGCAGCTGCAGAATTCACCGTCTATACTGATAACAACCCATTGACTCACCTGGATACAGCCAAGCTAGGTGCGCTGGAACAGCGATGGATAGCCCGGCTGTCTAATTACAACTTCGTGATCAAGTATAGAGCAGGCCGAAAGAATGGAAATGCAGACGCCTTACCCCGGATGCCGCACTTGAGAGACGTGGAAGAAGAACCGGTAGAACTTGAAGAAATTGAACTACCCGCCTTCCATCGTCCCAAGGTAGGACAGTATCAATCCAGTGCCTACCAGAAACATCAACAGGTGAATCTCAACCCATTAGCACACCACAGATGGGCTGACACTCAAGACAGCAATCCAGCTGTGAAGTTGGTGAAAGAACTGCTGACTGAGCAAAGTGCGTATCCCAATGAAAATGCACCGAAAGAGACACATCAACTCTGGAAAGAGAGAGGCAAAATGTTCCTGTACCAAGGAAAGCTGTGCAGAAGATATACCAATCCAAAGACGCATGAGCTAGTATGGCAGATCATTGTGCCTAAACAAGATGTAAAAATGGTCCTAGAAGCTTATCACAATGGTGCTGGTCACTTCGGGTGGAAAAAGCTAGAAGTACTTTTAAGAGAAAGATTCTACTGGGTTGGAATGAGAAGATCAATTGAAGAATGGTGCAGAAACTGTGGTCCATGCAACCTCAGAAGAAAAGATCTAAAAAACCAAAGAGCACCACTCCAGCCTATAGTTACCAAGCAACCACTTGAGCTCGTAGCAATAGACCACGTGAAATTGACACCAAGCCGGTCCGGCTATGTCTATGCTTTAACCATAGTGGACCATTACTCACGTTTCTTGGTAGTAGTGCCCGTGAAAGATCTCACTGCAAAAACAGCAGCTAAGGCGTTCCAGACATACTTTTGCAGACCCCATGGATATCCGGAACAAATACTCGCAGACCAAGGCACAGCATTTGAATCAGAGATCTTCAGAGAATTTTGCAATATGTATGGCTGCAAGAAGATCCGTACAACAGCCTATCATCCGCAAACAAATGGCTTATGCGAAAAAATGAACCATATTGTAATCGATCTCTTAAAGACTTTACCAGAGACAGAGAGAAACCTATGGCCAGAGAAATTGCCTGACTTGGTAGACCTCTATAACAATGTCCCGGTAAGCTCCACAAACTGTACCCAGCTTACCTTATGCGTGCAAGACCTGGCAAGCTACCAATAGATCTAGAAATGGGCATCGTAAAACCTGACGCAGAAGTGCAGGATTCCAACTGGGACTCCCTACGCCAACAACAGTATCGCCAAGTGCAAGAATGCGTAGAAAGGAATCTCCAGAAAACTAGAGAAAGACAAGAGCAATACTTCAACCAGAATGCTCTAGCAACCCCATTAAAACCTGGTGATCAAGTGCTCAAGAGAAACCGTCGCACTAATAAATTGGACAATCAGTGGGAATCCGTCCCATATACAGTTTTACCAATGAGAGTGAACAATTCTAAAATGTGTCTTATAAGCAAAGATGGTGGATTAACATCAGTACTAGTGTCAAGAGACAATCTAAAACTATGTCCAGAGACATTGAAAGAAAAAGAAGTCATTCAACCTGAACCAGAAGTTATTCAACCAGTACCGGTTCAACCTGTTGACGAAAAAGAAGAAGATGGAGTATATCACACCTATTTAGGAGACTTTCCTAAAACCTGGCCAACCTACAATGGTGCAGTAGTAGTTCCCATGATGGCCTTCTATCAAACACCAGAGCCTGTAATACCAGAAGCCCCAAGACCAATAGAATTAGAAGCAGACCCAGTACCACAAGAAGTCCCAAGACAGGAAGAACAAATTCCTAGTAATAATAGTCCTGGACACGGTGGAATTGCCAACCCCACAAATGTGGAATTATCCCTAGCAGAACCAGAAGTACTTACTAGGTATACGTCCACTCACACCATCACATTGAGTACACCCAGTACACAAGCGTTACGCAGATCACAGCGTAGTACTCAGGGTCAATTACCAGCAAGATATGCAGACTACCAAATGTAAATAGATATTTCAACCAGAAATATCTGAAAGGAACTTGTTTAGTTGTTAATCAGTAGTTATTAGATGTAACGTTAAAAAGCTCAGTACCTACAGAGACTATTCTGTATGAACTACTTGCATATTCTTGAACTCTTTTCTTCATTTATCAGCCCGGAGGCGGTAAATTAAAGCTCCGGAAAGACTGTTTTTTGAACATTCTTAAATTATTCATAAACTTTGTTGGAAAAATGGACGCTAATTGCAGTGCCTTTCCTAACAAATAAATAGCCCTCAAGGACAGAGCTGTATTAATGGACGCTATTTGAAGTGACTTTTTACAAGACTCTATTTTTTAAACTTGAGTGGTTTTTGTAACTTTTTATTTTTTTTTTAAGACTCTGTAGATATTATCTGTTATATCTTATGTTTATTGTCCCACAGTCCCGGAGTACTGTTCTTAACTAAGGGGGAATGTGGCGCCCCTGCGGGTATTAGCCACAGTATAAGATCATAATAGTTGCACTCACTTAGAAAGCCAAGCCACTGCACTACCACCTTTGGCCAGTAGGGGGAGCTCCAGAGACACCAGAGACTTCCCTAGAGATAAAACACTGGTTTGAGGTAAATTTTCAGACAGTTGGAGCCAGGGACTCAGAGTGACAGGAGCTGCATTGAGTTCCTGAGGACTGGCTGACAATTTCCAGGGCCAAGCCATCGGTCTGAGGAGGAGAAAAACTGATAAGAGGAACACTTTCAGAATCGGGTAGCATCATTATCTACCCTAGATAAAAAGCGCAGATATGGATACCGGATCCGTGGCTGCATTAGTTATATACAATACAGCAACCGGAAAAAACGTGAGGTAACAACAAGCTTCACAGGGCCAGACACAGCAACATACTAAGAGTTCAGCAGTACTCCCGGAGGGGGTAAGCAGAGAGAGACAAAGGACTCAAGTTGCCTGTTGAGTGGGACCCAGAGAGGACAGATTTGGGCCAGCAGCGAGTTCACACACGGCAGCAGGGCCACATAGACAGCGCAAGCAGGAGGTAAAGGACCCGGTGGGGCCTGAGCAACTGAACCCCTATTGCAGACTCCGGAGACGGGACTTGTTGTATTATAGTTTGGTTGAAAGTAAACCAGTTAAACCTCATCTGTGCCTCAGCCTCTGATTTAACAGCTACCATCTATCCAGGATTGGGACCATCACCGCTGAGAGAATTTGCTGTGAATCAAGTAAGTGTCTGTGTCCTTAACATCTCCTCACCATACTTCCATCTTCATCCATCATTAACTTTAACATCACCTGTCCAGGGGACCCTACAGCCCTACCCGGAAAAGGGCTATACCATCTCAGCTGCCTCTCACCATCATCCCCTGGCCAGTACAAGGCAGCGGTGGCCATATATAGCCACATTATTCTGGGTGGTGTCACGACAATAACATCTACAAACTTTATAAATTATATAAACTTCTAAATCCCCTGTAAATACCCCCTTTTAGGAGTGTGCCAGCCTGGGGCCACGGCCTGGGTCCAGCCACCAGTGACTCCCCCAAGGAAAGGGACCCTGCGCCGGGTATCCCGGTCCCCTAAGCTGGGCGGCACATGAAGGTCCTGGCTTCCTGTGTTGTGCTCCAGAACTGCATTCACTATGAGGTTCAACTGCTGGTTGAGGGGTTAATGTGTGACTCATCTGAACCCCCTCCGCCTAGCCTTTAAGTAGCCTCTCCTTCCACCAGGTGGTGCTGCTGATAGAGTTTCACTCTATGACTGGATGCCGTGCTGTGCTGACCTGTGTGTTTGTGTTGCTGAAGTCCTTTCCTTTGGAGTTTCTGGATCCCAGTTCTGTGGAGGATGGTGAGGGGGGAATAGCGCAGGGCTGGGGGAGGAGGTTAGGGAGAGGCTGGAGGCCCGAACCTTCTCACCATCAGAGATACCTTCGGCATCAGGATCATTCAGGGTTTATAGACTAGGGTCAGTCTAGTCTTTCCTGGTCAACCTGCCCATAACTGCCATTCCCTCATCAGCATTCTCACTACACCGTGACACTCACCCATACACAGTAACACTCAGCTGAGACACACAGTCATGTGTACTTTATTTTTTCAAATTCCTGTGGGAAGCTCTTGTTATTACTGAACAAAAAGCTCCGGATCTGAAACTTCAACAGGTTGTTTATGCTCTTCCTTGGAAAGGCCCCATACTAATTAAATATTACTTTATTTTATTAATGTGTATCAATTTTTAATGGATTAATTTATAATAAAGCTTGGACTTTTTGGATGTGGACGCTCACCTATGTGTTCCCAAGAACTGCTACATCTGTATTACAGGCCATCATTTTACAGATCCTAAACTTAAAGGGAGACTGTCAGGTCATTTTTCAGTATGATACTAATATTACTCTTGAATAGGGCCTGAGCAGACCTTTTAAAAACATATAAAATCATTATTCTACCCTTTGTAGTTTCCATGTTATCAGCATTGTCAGACCATGCAGGGAGCTCCTGGATTAGTCTTCTCCATTATAAGAAAACAGGAATAGTCCGGCTGCTGTATAAACTGTCATGTAATTATGCACGCCATCTCAGCAGTTCTCCCCTTCCTCCTCTCTCCTCCCTTTGCTAACAGTGCAGTGTCAGGTTTCACACGTAGGAGGTCTATTACATTGAGGACATGGAAGGAGAGAGCTACACAACTGCCTTATCAAGACTCCTTTTGTTTCTCTAAGCAGGTATCCCTGCTGTGATAGTTTCTGTGTTGTATTTGACCACTTGTGGTGCTGCAAACAGAGAGCAGAGAGGAGAGTACAGCCCCCCCACACTGATGTCCTGTGCAGAATGTGAATATGTGACATGCATATTCATCTTATGGGGAGGGGACAGCAGAGAACTACGGTAAGTGGAACATTCACTGTGAGTGACAGATGGAGTGAATCTTTTTATTTGAAGTTTACAGAAGATAGGAGGGAAACATAAATATTAGAAATACACAAATAGAGAAAGTTTAGAGTGAGGAATTAGAAAATGATAGCAGTTACATATGGATTTTTGACCTGACAGATTTCCTTTAAACAGTAGAGGAGGAATCCCCAACCTTTCTGACCTTGAGAGCCATATTCACCTCTAAAATGAGTCACAAACTACTTTTAGCAATAAGAGAGGGTCACAAACCACATCCAGCTCATGCCCCCTTCACTGTAGTGACACCGAGAGCCCCCATTATGAGGGAAATGACAACCAAAGCTTTTCCTCTGAAATCACACAGATCTGCTCTTAAATGTGGGACTACTTACAGAAGTCACCATCTGCGGACATGCTCTTCATAACTGTTTGCTAAATCTCGAGCTAATGCACCAAACTGGAAGACAGCTGCAAGCCACACATCACAGGCTCACAAGCCACATGTAGCTCTGAGCTACAGGTTGGGGACCCCTGCACTTGAGTATAGTAACTGAACTTGGACACTGCCTTACCTCTAAAAAGTCAGAATTCATAATAGACATGCTTACCACTCTTTCTTATCTTGCATGTTTACTGTGGATTTGCTTTGCTTTGTATATAGTGGCTTATGTCTTGTATGTATGTCTCAAACATTTATTTGGCTAAACTGTAATGGGTATTGACTTCTGCCCAGGGAAGCACTTTCTGTTTCATATTGAACACACTTTTAAACCACAGTCCAATCCAATACATAATATATCACTTATGGTCCAGTGCAGTCACATTCTTACTTAATTTTGATTAACAACATTCCATTAGATGGAGAATTGCATTATTTAAAGGAGTTGTTTGATAACAGAAAAAGCAATTCCTTGTGTTTTAATTTACTTATAAAATATTCAACTATGCTTATTTGGTACACGTAAAGTATTGGAACAAATACAAGCTTTTAGAAAGATGTCTGTGAATGAGATTGAAGTACACCCATATTAGACAGAAGCCATCCTTGGAATTCAGAAAATGATATATTGTTTAAAGCGTAACCGCCGTTTAAATTTTTATTTAATAATGTAGAGCAAGTGATTATAATAAACTTTATAATATGGTTCATTAGAAAATTCTGGCTGGTTGCCATTCATAATCCGTGCACAAGATGTCCTGAGTGCACTGTGAGTAAATCTCATTCTGTGTCAGAGCCGTCTTCACTGTGAATAAAGAAATGTGATGAGATAATGGAGAGGGGGCGTGGCATACACTGTGTGCTTGCTGCTCACAGAGACACTGAATCGCTGAGCAATGTCAGGATGTAAACTCTTTACAAGCTTTTCTTTTCTGTCATCTGTCTCCACATCGCAATCTCTATTAACCCTTTGTCTGCTGGCTCCCCACACGGCTCACAACCATCCTCCTCTCACACACAGTGGTATCAGCTGCTGGCCAGTCCCCCACAGACAGAATGCAGCTTTTAAAACACCACTGAAAAATGTGTGAAAATCAGTCATATGTCATAAATAATCATTATCTTAGCTGCTATGTGACCCATCATTAACAACCAGTGCGGTATTAGTTTTGTTTTTTTTTTCAATGAAATAAAATCACATTTTTGCATTACATGTATTTTAAAAAATATTTTTTCATCATTTTTTTTCTATCTCATGATATTTATTAAAAAAAAATATGACTTTCACACTGGCTGCTTGAGCTTTCTAGACTTGATGAACTTCCTGTCCTTTCAGGAAACATTTTCAGCAAGACTCCTTATCCAAGGCAGGTAACAGCACCATACACAACTGATAACTCAGGATTCACCTATAACAACAGGTAACATCACCACTGACCCTATGGCTAGGGTCACACTTGGGATCTTGCATCCGTTGGAAGGATGCATTAAAAGATCCTGTTTTTCCCCTTGCCATTTTTATGGCAATTTTTCTATTTTTTAGCGCCTGCGTTAACACATGGTACATATATGTACGTTGCCCATAGATTCCTATGTTAAAAATGGCATGCGTTTTTGCAAAAGCACCAAAAACTCTGCAGACCACATTTTTTGTTGCTTTTGCAAAAACACCCAGCGTGAAACACATTGCACTTTTGCAATGCATTTTCAACATGGGAGCCCATGCGGCGAGTTAACGGATGTGTTTTTCTACATTTGCACACGAAAAAAAACGCTTGCTTTTAGTGCATGCATGGCGCTAATCTGACCCTAGCCTATTGCACTTCTTTTCACAATGACCTTTGCACAGACTCATTAGATAATTCAATCTGATGTATCAAAAATCAAACAAAGCAAAGGTTAGGGTCTGAAGACTGTGGCTATTGTACACATGGTGTTTCCTAAAACAATTGGAAGTTAGGCTACAATCACACACAGCATTTTTGCTGTATTTTGTGAGGATCCGTTTTTGGTGCAAAAACTGCAACACGAATGCTGCTGCGCTATTTATTCACCTCGACGCACTTCCACAGTGATCTCCAGCGATGTTCTTTCATCCTCGGAGATCGCAGTGATCTGTGCCTCTGGGATCCTATGGCCTGTGCATGTGACCGGATGATGTCACATGGTTACATAGTTCAGTGGCAGGTCCTCCCGCAGGTCCTGTGGTGTCTGTATGAGGGGATATCGCTGGAGATCACCAGGGGAATGTCGTGAGTAAAAGCGCAGGTGAAAAATGCCAAATAACTGACCTGCTCATCCTTTGTGCGCATTCGCTTTTGAGCCCAAAAGTGGATCTGCACAAAACAGATCATGTGAATGCAGAAAAGTGAAATGCATTGACTTGTCTGGGACAGCCAACATCACTGCATTTCACTGCGTTCCACTGCAAATAGCATATCTGTACAAAACAGAACACTAGTGGAGCACTAGCATCCCGTGTGAATGTAGCCTTAGAGTCTAAAAAAATCCTCAGTGATCAGTCAGAAAATTGCAAGATTTCTTTATTTTTATCTTAAATACATATTGTGATATGTAAAAAAAAAACAACATTTAAAAAAAAAAACATTTACAGCTGTGTGCTCACAATCCGGAGGCACTGTGTGTTGGACGCAGTGCCTCCGGACCTAAAGGAAGCCATGGGTGAATGCAGGGAGACACAGCCGCCCTGTACTCACCATCTGCGGTGGGTGCAGGGTGGCTTCTCTCTGCATGCAGCTGATGGTGACCGCTTCCAACTCTGCAGCATGAAATTGACATGTTGCGGAGAGGCGAAAGTCAGGCAACCCACACCACTGCTGAAATAAGGCTGTGGTCGTGAGAAGTATAGTGAGCATGGGATTTCTAAAAAACTCATCCACTATGCTGGTGCTGAACAACACAGCATTTTGGACACAGCGTCAATACACTGCAATTCCTGATCGTGAGCACACGACCTTACACAAAAATCGGATTTAAACAATAAGTGACTTTCTGATAATAGCTCCCCTTTAGCTATACTTTCTTTTTTCTAGTCTCAGATAATACTAGTAATAACAACATACTTGAAAATGTCTTCCTTGTTCTTGCAATGTTTGTAGTCCTTCTAGGCACTAAGGTGTTGTCTGTACCCTTTTGTAATTCAACAATGCTTCTACAAGCAGCGACTTCTAAGGAAGAAGAACAATGATATTGCACCTTCAGCGGTACAAGTTATAGTGCATTTGACTGATTTTCCCATTGGTTTCCTGCAAGGGAATAGATGGACAAATACATTTTGACCTGCAATTCTCTTGAGCCCAATATCTGCATGGACTAAAGAATCTCTTAAAGGCTTAGGTTTTTTAGTACAACATAAATAGAGCTTAGTGAAATTCTGAACCACATGAGAAATTATTCATTACAAAGCTTCAATGATGCCTGAGGGCCCTACAGATTTACAGACATGATTCATTTTAGTTACTCACAAAGGACATATTCTAGCTGTTTCTTTTACCATGTGCTTCATTGAACTCCAGTTGAGTGTAATAGGTACAATTTATTTACAGATTGCTATACCTTGCCTACATAAACACTGGATCATGTAATAAAATGGTATATTGTTATGTAAATGTATCTACATATTAGTATTTTGTTTCAACAACCAACTAACTTGATTTTGTATTACTTGAAAACGCAATTTATCATTAATTATATGTAATACAAATTCAAATCCAAATTGGCTTTACTGGCAGGACCAAAATACATTTAGTGTTGCCAAAGCAAGAAAAATATGTGAGACAGGGGAGGTGATTATGGGGATGACATGTTGGGGGATAATGTTCCATTCGGGGATCTTAGATTCCTGTCAGCTTATGATATATGATGACATATTGGGTGGCAATTTTATGGGGCCCAGTGGGACAGGGTACTCGGTACCGGACCGGGGTATCACGGGGGTTATCATGGCGGTTTTGGTCCGGACTGTGTCCCGAGCCCACAAGTAATGGGGGTTATTTACAGGGGAGAAAGTCGTGACGCCACCCGTGGTATGTGGTCAAGGTGACCACCGCTGCTGCAAAACCTCCGGGGATGATGGATGGCAGCCTGTGATGTGATGGCTCTCCATGGGCAGAGCCTGGTCCCCGGGACAGTAGTGATGAAACAGTTTGTGAGGGAGTACAGGGTTTGAACGCCAGGATTACACAGACTCACAGTTTTGTAGATTTCCAAGTCTTTACTGAAGCAGATGGTAATTTAGCTGAGTACTGTCCACGGAGTCTGTGCAGGGGCCGGATTGCTCCCACCCTGGCCGAGTCCTTAGGCTCCCTGTTTCTGCACTGTGTGTGGCACTGCTGACACTTTAGCTAAGCTGCTGGCCCTGTCTCCCCTCACGGGTACCAACTTACTAGGCAACTTGAGTCTTATTCCTTGTTCCTGACCCCGCCGTGTTGCTTCGCTGTGGTACAGTGAAGATGTGGGACCTTCACTAATCCGGTGTTCACTGTTCTGCTTGTGTCACAGCATCGAATCCAGTATCCGTTCTATGAGCTTCACTGGGGTGAGTCTCAGGGGATACGGTCTCCCAGGTGTGTCTCTCTGCCCTGTCTCTTTTTCCTCAGACCCTGGCTTGGCCTGGAATTGGACAGTAGACCGTGGGGTGAGCCTAACACAGCTCTTTTACACCCAGGTCTTTCTTCCTCAGTGCTGCACCGCACTGAAATAACTGCCACTTCCTATCAACACCAGCATATATAGGGAAACAGCTTTAGCTCCTCCTTCTGGCCTGAAGACACTAGTGTAGTGTTGTGGGTTGTGTGGGGAGTTAACCCTCTGTGGTGTTACTGTGGCACATGAACCCTTAGGTGCCACATTTTCAATTGTTGATTCCTCTTCCCCCAATAGGATGAAGAGTTTCCTCTCCTTGTACATGGATGGGAAGTCCGGGTTGTGAATGGAAAGTCCCTGGAAGTGGGTAGCAGAGTATACGGTGGCTCAGTGGTTAGCACTGCGCGGTGGCTCAGTGGTTAGCAGTGATGGCCCCTTTACACGCAGCTACAGGTGACAGGTTTTCCACAGGTAACTTACTGGTTGCAGTGAAATCATGGAGACATAGTTCCATTTGTGCACAGCACCAAGATAGAACTATGTCTCCATGATTTCACTGCAACCAGTAAGTTACCTGTGGAAAACCTGTCACCTGTAGCTGTGTGTAAAGGGGCCATGAGTGCGGTGGCTCAGTGGTTAGCAGTGAGTGCGGTGGCTCAGTGGTTAGCAGTGAGTGCGGTGGCTCAGTGGTTAGCAGTGAGTGCGGTGAGATTGGTCAGCGCAGCGCCGTGGGCAGAGTGGCCAGCGCAGCACCGTGGCCAGAGTGGTCAGCGCAGCGCCGTGGGCAGAGTGGTCAGCGCAGCGCCTTGGGCAGAGTGGTCAGCACAGCGCCGTGGGCAGAGTGGTCAGCACACACATACACACACTCCGCTACACTTACCACCGACCCTGCGTCTTCTCCACCGCCTGGATCCTGAGTCGATATGTCGCCGCCCCCGGACGACTGGATGCAATACGTGGTCCTGGTAGTTTGGCGAGACATCTTGGACGCTATATTGGATCCAGTAGTTCGGGGGCGGCGACATGTCGACTGAGGATCCAGGCAGCGGACGCAGGGTCGGTGGTAAGTATAGCGGAGTGTGTGTGTGTGTGTATGTGTGTGTACAAAGTTGAGGGAAGTGCGGTCAAAGTGACGACAGTGCCTACATACACACATATATACACATTCTGTACATTGCATATGGAGGGGTGAGGAAAGCGGAGGCTGGAGGGGTGAGGAAAGCGGAGGCTGGAGGGGTGAGGAAAGCGGAGGCTGGAGGGGTGAGGACGGGTGAGTGAGGCGGGCAGAGGACGGGCAGAGGACGGCAGAGGATGGGCAGAGACGGGCAGAGGCGGGCAGAGGCGGGAAAGGACGGGCAGAGGCGGGAGAGGACGGGAGAGAACGGGCAGGGGCTGGAGCGGCCGCGGGCAGAGGCTGGAGCGGCCGCGGGCAGAGGATGGAGCGGCCGCGGGCAGAGGCTGGAGCTGACGCGGGCAGAGGCTGGAGCGGCCGCGGGCAGAGGCTGGAGCGGCCGCGGGAAGAGGCTGGAGCGGCCGCGGGCAGAGGCACTTAGTGTATTTCAAATATGGCGGCATAGCGTCCGGCGCTATTCTGATTGGTCGACACGCTGAACGCGGCGACCAATGAGAATAGGCGCGCTGTATGGCGCCATCCTTCAAATACACTGTACTCAGTGCATTTCAAATATGGCGGCATTGCGAGCCCCGCTATTCTGATTGGTCGGCGCCTTCAGCGCGCCGACCAATCAGAATAGCGGCGGGCGCTATGCCGCCATATTTGAAATACACTGGGTACAGTGTATTTCAAATATGGCGGCATTGCGCGTGCCGCTATTTTGATTGGTCGGCGCCTTCAGCACGCCGACCAATCAGAATAGTGGCGGGCGCTATGCCGGCATATTTGAAATACACTGAATACAGAGTATTTGAAGTACCGCGCCATACAGCGCGCCGATATTCACCGCGCTGACCAATCAGAATAGCGGCGCGCTGTATGGCGCCATCCTTCAAATACACTGTACTCAGTGTATTTCAAATATGGCGGCATTGCGCCCGCCGCTATTCTGATTGGTCGTCGCGGATTGCGGCGGCGGTATAGGGCAAATCCCGGCTGGCTCGCGGCTCCCTGGAGCTGAGCCACGGATATGCCCGGCACGGAGATCCCCGGTTCGCTCCAGCGGTGCGAGGTAGCCGGGAGGCAAAGTCGGCTCCCGGCTACCTCGTGCCCGCTCCGCCGGCACAAGGTAGCCGGGAGACGAGGTCGGCTCCCAGCTACCTCGCGGCCGCTCCGTCCGCCGCATGGATCCGCGAGCTCGTCTCCCGGTTACCTTGCGGCCGCTCCGGAGATAAATGTCCGCCGGAGGTCGGCCCTAAGCACAGCGGACCTTCCTGTGGTCTGCTCCGCTTAGGGCCGCCATCTTGGTCCACCCTGAGCGGGTGTAGTAAACGCTGGTGACGCTGGTGACGTCACTTATCTCCGGACATTTATCGGAAGTTGGCTTTTGTCCGGAAATAGAATTCTAGGCAATTATATAATAGATGCATATTACAGTTGTCTTGACTTTCCTGCAGTGACCACTAGCCTTATTCAGTATTCCAGATAAAATGGTGGTGAATGGTGACCTGACAAAGATGTCACACTTCAGTAATGACTGCACTTAACTGCAACCCAGATATTATACCTTGTGGAGTCAAATAGAGGGGTTAATTAGCAGCTAGGAATTAGGCAAAAAGAGTGTGCAAACATTCAAATCTGGTACTGTTTGCTCTGGTCTTAATCGTCTCACTTAATGGAAGAGGCAGGCTCCTTAGGGAGATAAAACACACCCAAACCCATGGAACTTTGTCAGTGTCTCCCTTAAATCTTAGATTTTCTGCTACCATTCACCTTGGTACAGTGACAACATTATACTGTGCTTTACAGATAGATCCCCTGCAAGTAAATAGCATGGCTGACTTGGATTCGGAGAATGTCATCTTCCTAATCACCCAAGGGGAAGAAGGTGGTCGGCAGAACCAGACCCAGAGTGGCATCACAGAGAGGAGATGGAGACATATATCACCTGGAACTCCACTGCACTTCCCAGTTTGGGCCTCATCTGAAATGAGGTGCAGGTCTCATCCTGGGCTCCGCAGCAAAAAGTGACCTGAGAAACGAGTCACAGTAGTCAGGTGACACTTACCCTATGACCTACTGGACCAGGAGCACCACATGTCAAACTACAGAGGATCTTGCATAATCTCTGGCTAGATTATGGCCTCAGCCGGTGTTGCGGCTACTCGATCCCATTCCCCAATACGACCAGGAATAGGACCTTTATGAGAAGTCTGAGGAAGAGGAGTAGCTAGAAGGCACTGTTTTGCAGCCATGTGGATCACGGTGATATCCTCCAGAGGCATTTAACTGGGACAATGCCATGTAGGGACCAACTCTAAGCAAATATCCAAAAACTCATCAACCAACCCATGGTCCTGTGTCCTTTCTTGAGGAGATTCGACATGCAGATTCTATCACCCATGACTGATTGTATGTGCCTAAGGCTCATGACTTGCTGTACCAATGTACCCAAGGCAAGGTGGTGGCATTCCAGCAGGATAAGGGGTTTGGGTCTCTAGTGGAATATGGCACTAAACATCACTGCTATGTAATTCGCTCCAATCTGCAATGTAACAATCTTCCACAAAGACTACATACCATCTTTGTTGGGGATGATGTCACTGTCATGAAGGTGTGGGTTTCCTTGTATTTTGATTGCCAGCCAAGGTAATGTCAGGCAGCTTGGGGTGGCAGCCTGTAGCTGTCCGTTTTATTTCCACTGACATAAAAAATACTGCAAAGCTCTACATCATTTTTTAAAATGATTTATTTATTTTTACAGCACTATGATGTCAGTCAATGGCTAAGTGTCACGCCACCACAGGCGGAGCTGAATAGTGAACCCACTAGACCACGGAAGATATCACGGAAGCTTATACCAGAAATAAGCTAGACAAGAATGTCGAATGAAGGAACAGAGTTTATTAAACAATAAGGCAAAAACCCCCAAGGGAAGTCCACATGGCCAAAGCACCAGGGTTCCCCTAAGGGAGCACCAAGGAGCGGAACCCCAATACAGGGATTGTCTCGATACAGCTAAGGAGGATCCAATGAACCAGAAAACCTGTGGCTCTGACCCCATTGATCTACCAGGTGGAATGGGGCACAGAAACCAATGAAACAGAGAGGGAAGCAAGGAAGGGGCTCGATGTTGCTGTAGGGATCCAAGAAGCTGCCAGGAATCAGCAGGTTTGGTATAGACCAGTGGATGAGTAAGCATGAGGAGGGATCCAGCACTGAAAGAAAAGATAAGGCACGTTAGAATGTCAGAATATGCAAGTAAAATGCAAGCACTGCTTAGGGACCTGAGCTGGCAACTACACTAAGAATGAGGTTGCCCAGGCACCTTCCATAGGAAGTGAGGGCCTTAAATACCCACCAGCCTCTCAGCGATTGGCTGACAGGTGGTGTCAGAAAAATGGTGTACTGGCCCTTTAAATTTACTGTGAGCAGCACTTGTGCGCCCTATGTGTATTCTTCCCGCAACCAGGAAGTGAGGAGGCAGGGAAGACGCCGAGGAGCTGCTGCAGCCAGAGAGGATGTTGTGGGATCGCGGTCCCGGTAATTATGCCTGCGGGGCAAAGGAGGATGCTGGCAGCCAGATGGTGCCCAATTCCTCTGCACCCCAAGGGAGTTCCGCTGGCGGCCGGGTTACAGTACCCCCTCCCTTATGCCCCCCTGTCTCAAGCCGGTAAGACTCTCTGCATAAGACGAGGAGCCCTGATATTCTTCCTTGGTTCCCAAGACCGTTCTCTGGGCCAAACTTTCCAGTCAGCCAAATACAGTGTCTTGTTTCCTCTTTGCTTGACATCCAGAATGGCCTTGAGCTTGAACACAACACCAGCCCTGACAGGAGGAGAATGAGCACCAGGATCCCGGGAGTAGCGACCAAGAACCACTGGTTTAAGAAGGGAGACATGAAAGAAATTTTGGATCCGCAAGGATGGTAGCAACTTAAGCTGGTAGCATAACTCATTGATCCTTCGGAGTACCTCAAAGGGACCAATTTACCAAGGAGCGAACTTGTTGGAGGTAATCTTGAGGCAGATGAACCTGGAAGAGAGCCAGTCATACCTTGTATCAGGATGGAATGTAGGTCTCTTGTCGGCGTGGCTCTTCATCCGCCTAGACCTAGATGCCCATTCCAGGGATGCCTTAGTCTCGGACCAGATCTTACTGAAGTCTCTAGCCAGCGTCTCGGCTGCTGGATTGTTGGTCCAAGGGAGTCGGGATTCTAGGGTGGTACCCATACACGATAAAGAACGGAGTGTAAGAAGAGGACTCACTGACATGGTTGTTATAAGAGAACTCCACCCAAGGCAATCAGGCTACCCAGTCGTCATGGTGTCTGTTGAACAAGTGGCACAGGTAGTTGGTTAATATTTGATTCAACTGTTCCACTTGACTATTGGATTACGGATGATATGCCAAGGAGAAATTTAGACAGACATCCAATTGCTTGCAGAGAGAATGCCAGAACTGCGACACAAACTGCACTCCCCTGTCGGCACAGTAAGAAAAGGCAAAACGTGAAGACAGAGAACATGCTGAACAAACAAGTCTCTCAGCTTGGGCGCGGATGGAAGATCAGACAAGGGAGTGAAATGATCCATCTTGGAGAATCGGTCTACCATGACCCATATCACGGTACAGCCGGAGGACACCGGTAGGTTAGTAATAAAATCCATTGCAATGTGCTTCCATGGCACAGACAGTACTGGTAGAGGCAAAAGATAACCCGCAGGTAATCTCTTGGGTGTCTTATTACTGGCACATGAAGGGTAGGCAGAGACAAAATCAGTGATCTCCTGACACATCTTGGGCCACCAATAATGCCATGAAATTAGCTGCAGGGTCTTCGTCAGTTCTGCATGGCCAGCTAGCTTAGACGAATGACCCCACTGAAGTACACATTTTGTGTCAGAAACGGGAACAAATGTCCTACCCAGAGGTGGCTGCATCAGCTGGACCGGTGCTACTGTGACCATCTTGGATGGATCGATGATGAGATGTGGCTCCTCCTCTTGGTCATCAGGAGCGAAGGACTTGGATAATGCGTCTCCTTAGATGTTCTTCTCAGCCGGGCTGAAATGGAGATGGGAGTCAAACAGAGCGAAGAACAGAGACCATCGAGCTTGACAAGGATTGAGCCTCTGAGAAGACTGCAGGTAGGACAGGTTCTTATGATCGGTGTAGATCACCACTGGATGAACCGCACCTTCCAGGAGGTAGCGCCTCCAAGTCCAACTTGACAGCCAACAACTCTCTGTCGCCAATAGAATAACTGCGCTCACAGGGTGAGAATGCCTTGGAGAAGAACCCACAGGTCACCATTCTTTCAGAAGGAAGCTTCTGTGAGAGAACAGATCTGGCTCCAGAAGAGTCCACCTCCACAAAGAACTGTTAATTCACCATTGGCCTATGAAGAGCAGGAGCTGTAGAGAAGGCTTGTTTGAGGGACTGAAAGGAAGCCTCCACCTCTGGGGTCCATTCTTTGGGATCAGTTTTTGAGTCAAAGCGGTCAGTGGTTTGGTCAGATCCAAAAAGTGAAGGATAAACTGCCGGTAATAGTTGGAGAATACAAGGAATCGCTGGATAGCCTTGACTCCAACAGGATGTGTCCACTTGAGGATGGCAGACACCTTCTCAGGATCCATTTTGAGACCTGTATCAGAGATGACATACCCCAGGAAGGGCAGAGAGTTCCCGTCGCAAAGGCACTTCTCAAATTTGGTGTATAAGCGATTCTCTCATAAGCGTTGAAGGATCTGGCGGACACTCCTATGTGTAGGAGGTCCAGGGAGAACACCAAGATATTATCCAGATACACGACTACACATACATAGAGAAGGTCATGAAAGACATCATTGACGAACTCCTGAAATACTGCAGGTGCATTACCCGGTACCCATAGTGCCCATCGCGAGTGTTGAAAGTGGTCTTCCACTCGTCTCCAGAACGAATCCTGATGAGGTTTTAAGCCCCGTGAAGGTCTAGCTTGGTGAAGATTCGGGAACCACAATGTTGGTCGAAGAGCTCTGGAATGAGAGGCAGAGGATACTTGTTCTTCACCGTGACAGCATTGTAACCTCGATAGTTGATGCATGGATGCAACAACCCATCCTTCTTTTTCATGAAGAAGAACCCAGTGCCCGCAGGAAAGGTAGACTTCTGGATAACCCCTCAAGCCAGGTTTCCTTTCATGTAGTCAGACATCGCTTGAGTCTCGACTGGCAATAGAGGGTAAATCCGACCTCTTGGAGGAGATGCACCTGGAATTAGATCGATGGGACAGTCATATGACCTGTTTGGTGGTAAGTAGGGATGAGCGAGTCTACTCGCTAGGACTCGTTACTCGGCGATTCTTAAGGGACTCGCTGGACTCGGTAATCGGCGAGTCTTTTAGCGAATACTCGCTCAGTAACGAGTCCAATGCAAGTCAATGGCAATCTTAGTTTTGTCAGAGTTTACTTTATCTCACTCGCTAGACTCGCTAGACTCGCTATATCACATCGCTATATAGCTTGAATCTCCCCAAACAGCAGCGAGTCTGAGCGAGTCTACGAGTCCGAATCCTAGCGAGTCTGCGATTCCGAGTCCTGTATTCTCTATTCGGGACTCGCGAATCCAGAATCTTTTATGTTACTAGTCAGCATTGCGTGTTAGGTCAGAAAACTTGTGAAGACAGCCAATCATAGTCAGTAATGCCATAGCAGCTTTGGTTGTGTCAGGACTATGATTGGCTGCTGTCCATCGTGATGCCTATGTCATCTATGACAGGCAAGGCAGTATATAAGGCTTGCCCCCGCCATTTTGGGCACATTCCTGAGAAGAGCTGACCTAGTGCAAGGAGACTTGGAGCAGATCTAGGGACAGTTAGGCAGTGTAGGAGTCACACATAACCCAAAAGTTCTTTTCAGAACTAACAGGACGGAGTGTAGGAGTCAAGATTCCTCACACATAACCCAAAAGTTCTTTTCAGAACTAACAGGACGGAGTGTAGGAGTCAAGATTCCTCACACATAACCCAAAAGTTCTTTTCAGAACTACCAGGACGGAGGATTGCTGTACAGGACTGTAAGGAAGGGGAGATAGGAGCAGCCTTACAGTGAATCCAGCACCATCCTCAGAGCTTAGTTCACCCAGCTTTCCGCAGAGCTGTAATCCTAAGCTTTTTCTTATTTTTGGCACTAGTCTACCAGATAATTTTGGTGCCATTTTTCCACAAAACATTTCCTGTGCCAGTGCGTTGCTGTACGGTGTCCTGCCTGCAGCTCGCACGGTACTTGTAAACTTGCACGCAGCCAGCACCGCAGCCTAACAGTGCCTGGTTCTGCGTACTAAACAATTTTTTCCTGTGCCAGTGCGTTGCTGTACGGTGTCCTGCCTGCAGCTCGCACGGTACTTGTAAACTTGCACGCAGCCAGCACCGCAGCCTAACAGTGCCTGGTTCTGCGTACTAAACAATTTTTTCCTGTGCCAGTGCGTTGCTGTACGGTGTCCTGCCTGCAGCTCGCACGGTACTTGTAAACTTGCACGCAGCCAGCACCGCAGCCTAACAGTGCCTGGTTCTGCGTACTAAACAATTTTTTCCTGTGCCAGTGCGTTGCTGTACGGTGTCCTGCCTGCAGCTCGCACGGTACTTGTAAACTTGCACGCAGCCAGCACCGCAGCCTAACAGTGCCTGGTTCTGCGTACTAAACAATTTTTTCCTGTGCCAGTGCGTTGCTGTACGGTGTCCTGCCTGCAGCTCGCACGGTACTTGTAAACTTGCACGCAGCCAGCACCGCAGCCTAACAGTGCCTGGTTCTGCGTACTAAACAATTTTTTCCTGTGCCAGTGCGTTGCTGTACGGTGTCCTGCCTGCAGCTCGCACGGTACTTGTAAACTTGCACGCAGCCAGCACCGCAGCCTAAGGCTACCTTCACATTTGCGTTTGTGTCTGCATGCTGATGGCATGCAGACACAAACGCTGTCAAAAGCATGGTCTTTTGATGTGTCCGCAGCGGATAATGTCCGCCTGCGGACACATCACTAGGGAGCCCGGCCAGCCAATCGGCTTTGTCCGGGATCGGGCCGGGGCGGAGATCAGCGCCGGAGATCTCCGCCCCCCGGCCGCCGGTAAGCTCCGGGACTGTCGGCGGGGAGAACAGCTGATTTGACAGCTGTTTGAATCTTCCCGCGCCGACACTGAGAGGAGATGTCGGCGCGGGAAGATTCAAACAGCTGTCAAATCAGCTGTTCTCCCCGCCGACATCGCTAGGAGATTACCGCCGGCGGGGAAGAAGACAAGAAGAAGGGAAGAAGAAGAGAAGAAGCAGAGGCTGAGCTGATCTCCCGGTGGCCGTCGGTGAGCTCCTGTGACATCACCGGCGGCCACCGGGAGATTTTTCAATGGGTCCGCAGCGTTCTCCTGCGCTGTCAAGCGCAGAACACTGCGGACCCATTGAAGACAATGCAGGTTTTGTGCGCTTGGGGACGCTTGCTGATCTTCCAAGGTCCCCGAGCGCCCAAAAAATGCAACATGCTGCGTCCCGGGTGCGGACGCTGGACCCTGAAGAGAGCAGATATCGTCCGCATCCGCACCCGAACGCAGCAAACGCTGCCAAACGCAGGCACTATGCGTTCCTATGTTAAACATAGGAACGCAGTGCGTATGCGTTTGGATGCGTATGGGAACGCAGCATACGCTGCGTTACCATACGCAAATGTGAAGGAGCCCTAACAGTGCCTGGTTCTGCGTACTAAACAATTTTTTCCTGTGCCAGTGCGTTGCTGTACGGTGTCCTGCCTGCAGCTCGGCTCCAAATAAGAGAAAAACCTGCGAGTTTGGACTCGCACACTTTCAGAGACACATCAGCGATTTGGAAATAGCATTATTCGTTATTACTCGGTTCCCTATTCATTAACATTGGACTCGCTAGACTCGCAACGAGTAGCGAGTCCTGGGCTCGGACTCGTGCGGGTCTAGCGATTCCGAGTAATTTAGGACTCGCTCATCCCTAGTGGTAAGGTCTCTGCTTCCTGCTTATTGAACACATCTGCAAAGCACCAGTAGGCCGATGGCAAACCTTGCAAGGCTGATGGGGGTTGTAGTATGCTGCCAGGACGAACCGATAAGAGGCAGTGGTGAGGGTGGCAAGCCTGACCCCAATGAAGAATGTCCCCTGTCCGCCAATCCAGAAACGGTTTGTAGGTGCAAAGCCATAGAACACCAAGCAAAAACAAAGGAGAGAGGTTAGGTAACACATAGAAGGCAATTTTTTCCTTGTGGAGAGCCGTTATTTGGAGTTCCACCTCCTCGGTGATGCCTAAGATGTCTTGCAAGGGTCTTCCATCAATGGAGGTGATGATACGGGGATGGTGCAAGGGAACCACAGGAATGCCAAACTGATGAGCCACAACTTGTTGCACAAAGATACTTGCCGAACTGAAATCCAAGTAAGCGGTCTCCAAAAATCGCCTGCCACTAACCGACACCTGTATAGAAACAGTAAGGGGTAGAGAGGAATCACTGTCACCTAGATAGGCCTCTGTTACCTGTCTTAGGCAGAGGAGTTTTCTGGCCTCTTGAGACATCGGTGGTGAAAATGGGTGGCACTTCCACAGTATAGGCACAGCTTCTTGGCAAAACTCTCTTCACGCTCTTGATCGCTTAGCTTGAGACAGTCAACCTCCATGGGCTCATGGACTAGAGTTGGAGCTGGAACCGCATGAATGAGGGGTCTTTGAAATAACGGGGCTAAACAAGAAAGTTGCCTTTCATGGTTTCTCTCCTTGGATCGCTCTTGTAGTCATCCAAAGTATTACGTAGGTCTCAAACCTTCAATTTGTCATTTAACCTCTCAGACAGTCCACAGCAGAAGACACCGATCAATGGCTCATCTGGCCACTGTAGCTCAGAGGCCAGAGTACGAACTGAATAGCACACTGTCCGACAGAGAGGGAACCTTGCTGTCGGTTGAAGAGAGCCTCCATCGATGACGCCACCTGGTTCGGCGAAGATCTTGCGGAAGGTGTTCAGGAAGTTCTGGAGATGGTATACGATGGGATCGTCCTTCCAGGAGTAGGTTGAATCATGCCAGGGCCTCTCCCTCCAAATGTGAGGCAAGGAATGCCGCTTTGGCAACGTCTGTGGGGTACTGCTGAGGCAACATCCAGAAATGCATCTGGCATTGATTAAGAAACCCGTTGCACAATTTGGGATCCCCAGAGGACCTTGTGGGTTTGCAGAGACGAAGATAGTGTCCTGGAGCTGCTGCGACCACTGGCTCAAGCACTGGGACCTGTACAGGCGGAGCGGCCGCCATCTGCATATTGGTTAAGCGTTCATCCACTGACGTCATGTAGTTCAGCATCTGGGTCTGCATCTCCCGCTGACGATCAAGCTCCTGGTGAAAATCTTTGAGTTGAGTTGCATTGGTGGGCTCGGCTGCCTGAAGAGAACTAAAACGGGCGTTCAGGGCCTACATAAAAGTTACAAGATGATCCTTACTCTGTTGAAGACCAGCTAGCTCTCTTTGAGCAGAGAATCTGGTATCAGCGTAGTCCATGACCTGGGCAAAATCTGTCACGCCACCACAGGCAGAGCTGAATAGTGAACCCACTAGACCACGGAAGATACCATGAAGCAAGCATGAAAAGAATGTCAGATAAAGGAACAGAGTTTATTAAACAATAAGACAAAAAACCCCAATGGAAGTCCACAGGGCCAAAGCACCGGGGTTCCTCCAAGAAAAATGCATATATTATATAGAGTTACTACAGAGTAATCTATTTCAAGTGTTTATTTATGTTAATGTTGAGGATTATGGCTCACAGCCAAAGAAAATTCAAAGGTCCTTATTTTGGAAAAAATGTAAGTAGGGAGGATGAAGGGTTAAAAACTGTGCTGCCGTATTCCATGATACATCAAAGGATGAATATAATATTGATTTATTAGTCAACGCGTTTCAAAGCTCCCAGAGACATTCTGAAACATGGCAATATGACATTGATTTTTGGTGATATTCTAATTCATTAAGATGCACTAGTACATTGAGGCTGGCAATGGAGGAGATGAAGGGATTAATATCTCTCTCTCCTCCGCAGCTGTTATCAGATTGCAGGATTGGAACGCTGTTGCTTGACACTTGGTTCACATATGATGCCATAAGCTAGTGGAACCCTGGCCTAATATCAATATTCATTTGATAAGGAGTAAGAGCCAATAGTATTGACAGACTCTGTGTAATTGATGAGTCACATGGTAAAGCTGGCAAGATACAGCTTGTATAGCTGATACATTTGAATTGCTATTAGGCCCCTTTCACTTCAGCGCTTTTGACCAGATCCGGAAGATCCGGACCAAAAAACGCATCTGCCGCATGTGCCACCTAATGGACGCACTTGTGGTGCACTTGTGGTACACTTGCGGCAAGCCCCATGCATTGTCTACGGGGCTTGCGCAAGTGCAGCAAGTGTGATATTGCCGCGATCCGGCACTTGTGCCAGGTGCGGCCGCGCAAAATAACCGCAGCTGACTGAGTTTTTTTTGTGCCCGCAACTGCCGGATCGTGGCAAGACCACGCTTGCTGCACTTGCGCAAGCCCCATAGACAATGCATGGGGCTTACCGCAAGTGTACTGTAAGTGCGGCTGTGAGGCGGCAGATGCGTTTTGGACAAAAGCGCTGATGTGAAAAGGGCCTTAAACATGTTTTCTTTATTCCTAATGCATTCAAAAGCAGAAGAAAGACAGCACAATAGTATTTACAACAAATAAAGCCTGTAACCAGTGTCATTCTCACAAGCGACTAGACTAAGTCTTTGCATTTCTTGTGCAATCATTTTTGTTTCTTAAACATATACAATAACATTTCCCAAAATCAAGACATTTATCTGCCACTGTATACCTAAAACGTATATAAAGTGTGCTTGTTGCAACCATTTTTGTACATCTTTATTTTACTAGTCAAATATTACACCATTACAGCAATGCCCGCACCCTGATACAGCTGCCTTTTTGGTCCTGTACCTTCCTGCAGCCATATCTTGCTTTTTCTTCATCTACCTACTTAGCATTTCCTAACAAAGCTTTTTGGGTAAAGGTTGAATAATTGAGTTGTCAGCGCTCTGTATTGAACGATCTGCCGTATTACAAATTTCTAAGAAGTTTTGGACGGACTTGTTCTTGTTCATTAAAAAAAACAACAACGTAAAAAGTATCAGATCTGTTGTTAGTAAATGGGCTGTTGGTTACAATCGGGTTCCCATCTGTTTCTATGATGATTGAAGTGGGCTGGATTCGGTCCTAGGAGACCCCATAGGTGAATCACAACGGGAGTTTGGGAGGATCTCTATCATTGACAGTTAGGTCAGGCTGTAATGCCTGATTTTTTACTTGTACTTTCTGAAATGCAAAACATTGAGAAATATACAAATGTATTATAATAATACTAATACTACTACTAATAAGAATATTAATAATATTATACACAAACAAATAAGATCACCATTCTGGATTTTGTATTTGTATTTGCATAATTTTTCTTGTTAGCCAATAAAGGTATCACTACTATAATACTTTTCTCAACCTTTTTTTTGGGACTTAAGTATTTACATGGATTTTGTATTAAATCACTAGTCAAATACTTCCTAAGCATCTAGGACTAATTATTGTTACTATTACTATTATAATTATTATTATTATCTGCCTTTTTCCCAACACATATTGCTACAGATTGCTTTTGTTTATAGACTATGACTAAGTGATCAAGTGTATCATTAGTTAAAGTGAATCTGTCAGCTACTTTACACCCCCAAATCTATCACCACCTGTCCCTGCAACTTCCTGCTACATCCCTAAACATCCCTGTCCGACCTAAATGGGAAGTATAGGTTTTAAAAAAGCTTTTTATAACTTACATTTTCCCCCATTGTCTAGACATATGGACATTCACTCCGGGTCCATTCTACCCCCTCGCTCTGTGGTATCACGCCCCGTTGGGTGTGATAATTAATGCAGTAGCACAATCCCACGTTTCAAATCCATGGGCTCCTCCTTCCTGGTATGATGCTCAAGCGTGCGTCATTTCCAGTCCTGTGCATTGTGGGGGATTATCGGGTGAACTGGCCAGCTGTGGGATGCACACTATGCATGCTCCGGAGGCGGCCACTCTACCATATATAACCCCACACTCTGCAGGATTGGCAGACACACCATACTAGGAAAGAGCCACCCACAGATTTGAAACCCACTGGGGCATGATACTACTGAGTGAAGGGGAAAATGGATCTGGAGTGAGCGCCCACACGTCACCCACAGGTCGCCTACAGGTGTAGACAATCAGGGAAAATGTAAGTGATAAACAGCGTTTTTACAACCATTATACTTCACATTTAGCACAGACAGGAATGATTAGGGATATAGTAGGAAGCTGCAAGGACAGGTAGTGTTAGGTTTGGGGGATAAATGACCTGATAGGTTCCCTTTAACTACCTGCAGTCATAAAGATATACATAAGTATTAAATGATATTTGTGCTGTTTTTCCTCACAGTCATATTTCATTGTTACTTTAAAGTGTATTTAAAGGTTTATTCCAATCTCCAAGATCCTATCCCAATATGTGGTAGGTGTAATGATAACAATATTAGCAAATCCCTCCAATTATAAATGTAGTATGGTTTCCCTGATAAGCAATGTCTTTTCCTCATGTACGGGGCATTGCAGGACCTGAGGTATCCATGGTTATGGCCACGAGCAACTAACTGCCTTTCCCTATAAAGTACTGTATGCGTGGTCATAACCATGAATACGTAAGGTCTTGCAATGCCCCGTACATGAGGAAAAGACATTGCTTATCAGTAAAACCATACTACATTTATAATTGGAGAAATTTACTAATATTATTTTTATTACACCTAATACATATTGAGATAGGATCTTGGAAATGGGAATACCCGTTTAACTGTAATTATCATTAATTGGAAAGATACGGTAATCTGATCATTTAAATATGAATTTCAGTTTCCAGTGTCAGCCATAGCTACGATTATTAAAGAGATGTATTATTTCACTGGGCAGAAACTACTGCCAATATTTCTACCTGACCAGTCTGACAGTCCAAATGAAATGTGGCAGCTCAGTTATAAGCAGTACAAACTACGGACCGAGGAAAAGCTTTCTGGTTAACCTAGGCTGTGTAATCCCAAGCAAGGACACTTGATATATTGCGATCTAATTTATGTTCTTGCCAATTTCAATTATTCAGTGACCCTGGAGGACACATAAGCATATATGTATTTTACTTGTGAAGGTCAAGCTTTACCTATATTAGCACATGTACAGTGTGAAGTCACATTCAATTTATGGGTTTTTTTGTTGTTGATTTTTTTAATTGTACTAAGCCTTTTCAGTTTTCAGTTCAGCTATTCACTCTTTGTTTTATATTTCATTATCATGAAGGTAGGTAAAGTTTGACCTTCACATATAAATTCATTATATCCATTAATTTTCTCCATGCAATACCATTAGAGAGGCATCGGATTGGCTCAAAATGTATTGTGCAGCAGGACAATAACCTCATATATATAGCCAATGTCAATAAAAGCTATTTACAGTCTAAAGAAGACCAAGAAGTGCTGGAAGTGATGATACGGCTTTTCCAAACAGCTGATCTCAACATGGGACTAGACGAAGAGACAGAAGGGTACACCCACAAGTTAGGGCGGCTTCACACAGGGCTGGAGGGCTAATATACCCTCCGGTCCGGTGTGCAGCCGCACGCAGTTCCCGCTGCTAATAAGTCAGGACCGAGGCACCGCGGTCCTGACCTGACAGTGGCTGCAGCTGCATGCGGCTGCACACCGAACCGGACGGCATATTAGCCCTCCAGCCCTGTGTGCTGATCCAGCCCCTGGCTGTCAGGTTCATCCCGGACAGCCCCGGACCGGATCGTGCCACAGTGTGGAGCCGCCCTTAGTTGGTTCTCCAAGATATACGCACCAACGTACTTGGAAGAATTTATGCTATCTGGTAATGTCTTAGGCTGCCTTCACACTGCAGTTTTTTCACTGATCAGTGTCCATCCAGTTTGTGTGCCAAAACCAGGAGAGGAACCAGGAGAGGAACTTGCAGAGAAAAACTATAATTAAAAGACTGACACCTGTTCTGAGTATTGGAGACACTTCTGGTTTTGGCATACAAAACGGATGGACACTGATCAGTGAAAAAACTGCAGTGTGAAACAGTCTAAGGCTGCTTTCACACAGCGTTTTTGTGCTGTCCGAGGGGATCAGACTTTTTGCAGCACCCCTCGGACAGCAACGGATCCAAACTGATGCCTGCAATCGGAAGCCAAATAGGCATCCGATTCCGATATTTTGCAGCATCAGTTTGGATCCTCTCTCATCCTCTCCCTGCTCCTCCTGTCACCTTGCTTCTCTCTCCCTCTTGTCACCTTTCTCCCCTCCTCTCTCTGCTCCCTCTTTGTCCCCTCTGTCTCCCCTCTGTCTCCCCTCTTTGTCCTCCTCTTTGTCCCCCTCAGTGTCCCCCTCATTGTCCCCCTCTTTGTCCCCCTCTTTGTCCACCTCTTTGTCCCCTCTTTGTCCCCCTCATTGTCCCCCTCTTTGTCCCCCTCTTTGTCCCCCTCTTTGACCCCTCTTTGTCCCCTCTTTGTCCCCTTCTTTGACCCCTCTTTGTCCCCTCTTTCTCCCCTCTTTGTCCCCTCTTTCTCCCCCTCTTTGTCCCCTCTTTGTCTCCTCTTTGTCCCCCTCTTTGTCGCCCTCTTTGTCCCCTCTTTGTCCCCTCTTTGTCCACCTCTTTGTCCTCCTCTTTGTCCCCTCTTTGACCCCTTTATGTCCCCCTCTTTCCAGACCTTAAAAAATAAAAAAGAATCTTTATTCTCACCTATCCACGACTCCCGCGGCCCTTCCAGCTGTCTTCTTCTGATCTACAAGACCTGGCGTCATGTCACAGTCACATGACCGGTTACCGCGGTTACCGGTCATGTGACTGCACTGTGACGTCAGGCCAGGTCCTAGAAGCATAGAGCGCTGGAGGCATCGCTGGATCGCGGGACAGGTGAGAATAAAGTTTTTTTTATTTTTAACCCTTTATTTTCACTGGATGTCACTTCTGCAATGTATGAATATACATTGCAGAAGTGAAATTAGATGGCACAGAGCGATTTTAGTGTACTGAGCATCGGATCCAATTCCGTCCGATTTGACCTGCTGTGCGAAAAATCGCACCAGGCTGCAATTTTGGGCACAGCAAAAAATCGGCCAGAATCGTATCCGACAAAAATCGGATGCCAATAAGGCCAAATCCGATGTGATCCATGCCCATAGACTAACATGGAGGCCAAATCGGATCCGTGGCTGTTTGTTTTACAACGGACAGCCACAAATCACAGAAAAACGCTGTGTGAAAGCACCCTAATGGTCCCTTTACACGCGGCCACAGGAAGGTAGATACAGGCAGGCATCGGACACAATTGTGCCTGTTGCCTTGAAAAGACCATGATGTGGCGGCGTGTAAATCAGGACTTTCCTTCCTGTGTCTTCCCTGAAGGAAGGAAAGTCCTCATTTACACGCCGCCACTTCGTGGTCTTTTCAAGGCAACAGGTACAATTGTGTCGGATGCCTGCCTGTTTCTACCTTCCTGTGGCCGCGTGTAAAGGGACCATAAAAGTGCAGTGCGCGTTTTGAAGCTAACAGAGCGGCGCGGGTGTATACGTCACCCGGCTCCGGAAATGACGCGTATCGCGTCACCGAGCCCCACTACAGGCCGAGACACAGGAGAGCGGCGGGGAGGCGCGCATTTTAATCAGATTCCAAGATCACGCCTATGGAGGTGTGATATCATGCAGTGGGAGAGCCTGGATGAGTGACTATGAATAGCATAGTCACTCATTATCATCCATAATGAGGTACTATAATAACATTTTTCTCCTATTTCACTTGGTGCTTTTAGGAGGTAAAAGGAGTGTAGGGTAAGTGTTACTATGCTGTAGGGACAGCTTTTAATAGGTTTTGAGGTGTTTTGGGGGTGACAGGATCCCTTTAAGGCCTAGTTCACATCTGCACTCTGGTGCATTTGGCAGCATTGAGCTAGTGCAGGTGGTAGCGCAGTGCAAGCTCATCAAAGCACAAGTGATGTGCATTGCGCTAACACCGCTATTACCTTGTTTGTGCGAGCACAGTCAAATGGAGACTGGAAGCACAAGTGAGAAAGCGGCTGGGTCACGGCGCATGCGCTAGTCCGGTCTCACCGGAAACACGTCATGCGTTTTTCTAACATGGGCCTTATGGGAAACGCATCTGTTAACGCATGGTACATATAGGTACCATGTGTTGATGCATAGCATTTTTAAGATGCAAAAATGGCAATTTCCAAAAACAGAATCAGTTTTTGAGTATGCAGAAAAACTGCATGCGAAGTGTGACCCAAGCCTATCCCAGTTATTTAAGGAGACTTTTCTGAATATTCTGACGTGTGCATATGAGGAGTAGCTCCTAGTAGGTTTGTCTTGCACATCATAAAAACAAGATGATATCCTGCTCACCTGTTTCACTGTGGCACTTCTTAAGAAACAGCAGAAGAATGGAGGATATTAAGGGTATGTGCACACAGGGAGGTTTAGGGCCGTTTTAGCAGCGGAAACCGCCGGTCGGTTTCCATCAGGTTTATGCAAATTTATGTTAATCCAAAAGCGGCTTTTGGATTAACATAGAAACCTGTGGAAACCGACACCCGGTGTGCAAACACCGGCGGTTTCCACATGCTCATCCGTTGCTAACCCGCTGGGTTCCCAGCGGGTTAGCAAAGAATGAGCATGTTCAATAATCCGGCCGGTTCTGCAGCGGCTGCAAGCAGAATCATGTCCTGCTTCCAGCCGCTGCAGAACCGACGCCACTACCCGCTGTGCACCCGCCGCACACCCGCCCGTCTTCCGCAGCACGGACCCGACAGGAAGCCGGTGGACGGCTCCGGAGCTTCCTGTCGGGTCCCGCCCAGCCGCCGCTGCCCCTAACCCGCCCCCGTGTGCACATAGCCTAAGGGTATGTGCCCACAGGAAGGTTTAACGTCAGTTTAGCAGCGAAAACCGCCGGCGGTTTAGCATAGGTTTTATTTAAATTTATGTAAATCCTAAGCAGCGTTAGGACTTACAAGTAACCCTATGTAATTTAGAAACTGCTGTGCACACATAGTCGGTTTCTGTGAGCGGATCTGCCAGAGGTTGAGCGGTTTCCCAGCGGTTTAGCAGCATACAGCATGTCAATTCTTCTCAGCGGTTTTTGATCGGTTCCATGAACAAAATCCTCCATAGAAAACCGCCGGAAAAACCGCTGGAAAAACCGACTGAAAACCGCTGTGCACACGCTGAAAAAAAACCGCCGGAAAACCGCCGGAAAACAGCTGGAGACTTCAGAGCTCAGAGCTGATAATTTACAGCGGTTTACTGACGGTTTGAACGCCACTAAACCTTCCTGTGGGCACATACCCATAGGGTATGTGCACACAATCCGGAACAGCAGCAGCTTGCCGCTTCATCCAAAATGCTGCGTTGTACACTACAAGCAGAGTGGATGGTATTTAAAGAAATCTCATGCTCACTGTGATTCTACCCACTGCAGTATGTTTTCAACTGTGGTGTGGGTTGCCGGGCTTCCGCATCTTTGCAGCATGTTAATTTCATGCTGTGGAGTCGGAAGCGGTCACCATCGGGTGAATGCAGGTCTGAAGGCTCTGCGTCCACATGACACAGTGTCTTTGGATCATGTGCACACAGCCTCAGAGGTCTGAATCAAAAACAGGATTGAGTTAAAGCTAATAAAAATAGGTGTCTTTAAAGATAATCTGTTGGTGGACATTCACTTTTCAAACAGTTACATGTACATGTAGCTCTTTGAAACACAAGTCCAGGGATACCTTTACAGGTCCAATTCATTCCTCTCTTAGGCTGGGGTCACAGTTGACATGAGTTTTTTTTTAGTGATCTAACAAAACTCATGCGTTTTTTCATGTCAGCATGAGTTTTTCAAGGTGTGTGATGGCTCCCTGCGTTTTTGGCTGCGTTTTAAAATCTGCACCAAAAAAATAGTGCAAGTACTATTTTTTGGCGCGCTTTGAAAAACGCAAGCGTTTTTGTAGAAAACGCATGCGTTTTTATAACATGGGCCCCTATGGAAAATGCATGCAAAAACGCATGTACAATTAGTACCTTTTAGTGCCATTCAAAAACGCATGCGTTTTCTATAGGAGCCCATGTTAAAAAAACGCATGCGTTTTTGAAAGGCACTAATTGTACATGCGTTTTTGCATGCGTTTCCCATAAGGCCTCATATTAAAAAACGCATGCGTTTTTGGAAATGCACCAAAAACGCATGGTACAGTCACACATGCGTTTTTGCTATTAGGGCATGCGTTTTTTAACATGGGGGCCTATGGGTGCGCTTTTACATGCATTTTTGAAAACGCAGGTCTCCAAAAACGCTTGTAAAAAATGCTACTGTGACCCTAGCCTTACTGAGAAATCAGTGCTAGAATTAATATGCAAATGCAGCTGCAGATCTAAAGCCTCTGTCACTCCAGCTCTTTTCTCCACCCAGCGCTGCCTTCTTCTACTTGACTGATGTAATGTTTGCCTTAGGTCATACAACATGGAAGCTATCAGTTAGGCAGTGGAGGTGTTGATAGATGAAGAAAAATGCCAAAGGCCAGGGTCACATTTGCGTTATGACCCTAGCCTGCCGGATTCCGATTTTATCTTAGAACTTTTTCCAGCGCCGCATAGCATTACCGCTATGCGGTGCTGGAAAACGCTGCCCTTAGTTACCCGCTTTTTACCTTAACAACCTGTTACACAGGCAGCAGCTTGGCCAAAGTGAAAGAGACAGCGGACTTGTCTGTGAAAGGGCTACATGCACATGTAAATAGTTTGGGTGGTGAAATCCTGTTGACAGATTGATTTTAAGGATCTGTGTTTGGCTGGGGTCACATTTAAAACAAGAATTGCATTCACCGCATCCAGATCCGGATGCGGTGAACGCAATGCCGGGCACACACATTTTTTTACAAAAATGTGTGCAGAATACCGCACTGCAGTAACCGGATGGCTCAGGATGTGTAATTCTGAGCCATCCGGCAACTGCATAGTTTGCTCATCCTGGCTATTGCCGGGATAAGCAAACTGTCATATGTCAATTAAAGTGTTAAATTTAGTGCCTAAAGGAATGTTTCAGGTCTGTAGGGGGGCTTAGACCCCCCTACAGACCGGCCGCCCACTGGTGGGCTTCTACTGTAAAGTCCACATGGCACGGGCTCCTCTGAGCTCCGTGCATGTTCCCCTACCTCCCGCCCCCCGTATCTGTACAGAGGGGTGCCTGCACCCTCTGTTCAAATTATCCCTAAATGTGGCATCAACAGATTACAGTAATAAAGTTCTATAGTTACGGCATTCTTCAAGTTCTGTCACGATCCATCTATGGGCGGGGCTTTGTTCTTCTGCCGCCGCCCATGGAATGATGATGCCCGCCTCCTCTGGCCTTCACCCTGTGTTTTCAGGGCGGCCGCGTCATGAAAGGGGCGGGGCTACGGAATTACGCGAACGTAGCCCCGCCCCTTTCATGACGCGGCCGCCATGAAAACACAGGGTGAAGGCCAGAGGAGGCGGGCATCATCATTCCATGGGCGGCGGCAGAAAAACAAAGCCCGCCCATAGATGGATCGTGACAGAACTTGAAGAATGCCGTAACTATAGAACTTTATTACTGTAATCTGTTGATGCCACATTTAGGGATAATTCGAACAGAGGGGTGCAGGCACCCCTCTGTACAGATACGGGGGGCGGGAGGTAGGGGAACATGCACGGAGCTCAGAGGAGCCCGTGCCATGTGGACTTTACAGTAGAAGCCCACCAGAGTGGGCGGCCGGTCTGTAGGGGGGTCTAAGCCCCCCTACAGACCTGAAACATTCCTTTAGGCACTAAATTTAACACTTTAATTGACATATGACAGTTTGTTTATCCCGGCAATAGCCAGGATAAGCAAACTATGCAGTTGCCGGATGGCTCAGGATTACACATCCTGAGCCATCCGGTTACTGCACAGCGGTACAGGGAACCGCTGCGAAAACTGCTGCCTGCATGATTTTTAACGCAGGCAGCAGTGCCGGATACGGCCACCGGATGGCTTGTGAAGCCATCCGGTGTTTTGCATGGGCTTCTATGAGGAGCGTTTCCTGATCCGGTTTTGAGCTTTTTGAAAGCTCAAAACCGGATCAGGATTTTGAAAAAAAAACGGGAATGTGACCCTAGCCTTTTTTGTTTTTACCTCTCCCTGTTGAAAAAAACATATTTTTTCTTTTTCTGTCATCGTTCATTTTACTACATGATTCACTGAAAAACTGGAAAGTTGAATGAAATGGTGTAAAAACCTCAATTTCACCTTAGTTTGTTTTGGTTTTACAATGTTATTCTGCAGTAAAGTGACCTGGCAATATAATTCCACATGTCAGTGTGACTACAGCGATAACCTACTCATTTGATAATTTTTTATAGGAAAATAAATTCAGAACTTTTTTTTTTCTTTAATTATTGTGATGCCAATTTCTGGGACTTTTATCTTTTTTGCTTATTCATTCATCCATGCTGAGCTGAAATTGTTATTATACAATTTTTCAGCAACTAAAACATTTTGATATCTTTGGATTGTAATTTGGGGTGAAGTGTAGTAACTGAAAAAAAGGCAATTCTGGCATTTAGGTTTTTTTTATATGGATTAAATATTTTTATATTGTGATACATTGGATTCTTTAAAGGTACCTTTACACACAGTTACATTTCTTGCAATTCACTGGTTGTAGTGAAATCATGGACACATTGTTCCACTTGTACACAGCAACAAAATGGAACAATGTGTCCATGATTTCACTGCAATCAGTGAATTGCAAGCAATGTATCTCTGTGTGTAAAGTGGCCTTTAGACATATGATACTAAATATGTTTATTTTGAAGATACTTTAATTTCCCTATACTTGAATGCAGAACATGAGGGGTGATGGAGAAGTGGTTTAAACTTTTGAATAAATTGTAAAAGTTTCATATATTTTTAAAACTTTTTTTATTGTTTCACTTTATTTTTTGTATACTTTAGAAAACTTGAACCTGTAGCAACAAGAAGGAAAAGTTAAGTTACTGAATTTACAGGATTGATAGACTTGTTAATGATATGCAACTTATGAAAGAATGGGAACCATGAAAATGTATCAATTTATGTATTATCGAGTATGGGTGCCACATGCAGAAATACACAGAATTACACTCCTTGCTATCAACTAGGTTATTCATTTATTCATTTTTGTCTGAGAAGTGCTTTTTCATGCTAGGACCACTTGGGTATGTAAATCATTACAATCCGTTGCTCGCAGCTCCCATTGTAATTGCCAGCCAATGGCGTCTCAATAGATGTCATCCACAGTGGGCGCTGCTGGACAGCTGTAATTATGTGATGTTTTATATACAGGAAATAAACATCACGTTTAATGCAAATATTGGAGTGTCTTTGCTGGATTTACCTCTTGCTTATAAAGTTTATGATTCCCCCACAGTAATCCCCAGACTTTATGAAGGGCCTCACAGTAGCCACCACACTTTATGATGGCACCCTATGATCCCCCACACTGTAAGATGGCACTCCATGAGCGCCCAACTGTCGCACTATATGACTCCATTGTAGCTTCCACACTGTATAATTAAACCTTAAATTGTATGATGGTGTGGCACCCTGTACCAGGAAACCACAGACTTCCCTGGGACACTGAAGGATTTCCTACAGCAAGTAAACCACTAACACCCAACACCTTCCACTCCAGGCCTGTAGGGGGAGCTCAACTGGCTGCCCTTAAGCCAGATCCCACATAAATACAGGTGCTGGAGGGAAATTAGCCATATTGTGCAGTCACTACAGAACTGTGAAGGTCAGCTCAGAGACTAGGAAGCTGAAACTGGTACCGGAGCCGTGCTAGGCCCAAATCAGTGCACACCAGAGCCAGCGTGAGGACCCACAGAGTAGGGATCGAAGGCAAAGGCAAGGAACACTTTACCAGGGGCAGAGTTGCTATTCCAGTTCACCCCACCAGAGTACCGGTCACTGGAGCCTGAGTCTGCAGGGGACAGAGGAGATAGACCCAGCAGAGAATCCAACAATCCGAGGAGGCTTAGCTTCCCGGACACCCGCAGCACCAACAATTGAGAGCAATGGACCGTGGGGAGAGAGACGGCGGAGGCCCAAGAGAGAGCCCTCAGTGCAGCAACATGGTTGTGGAGAGAGAGAAATAATGGTCCGGTAAGGTTCCATACCTGCCTGACTCAGAACAGGAAAGCAGAATAAGGAGGCCTACAACCCTACTCACTGTGGAGATCCCAAGGTGTTTTCCTTCAGTCCGGACGTGTGTACCTGTAACCAGTCATTAGTAAAGGTACCAAAAGACTTTGATGTGTGCGTGTCCCTCCTTCCACTCGTTCTACCCCACACCGACTATGCTCCCCTATTCCAACCCTGTGCAGAAATGACTGTGCTGCCCTATTCCACCATCCATTCCTACTTCCAACGCTCCCGGGATTCTGCTTCTTCTGTAGGGGGCCACTCCATCTTGCTGCCGCCCATCACCCCGGAAGCCCAAGTAGCGCCGGTGCCTTCACCGGAATCTACAGGTGGCGTCACGACTGACAATCCCTATCCTTGTAAATACACCCTTTTTATTGTCACCCAAGGGCACAGGTTCGGGCACGGACCACCCGTGACATCCCCCGCAACTGACCGCCTGAGAACTGAGTACCCCATTCCTTTGTGGCCCCAGACAATGGGTCCTATAATAGCACATACTGTATGACGGCCCCACAGTAACCTCCACATTCTATAATGACCCCTTAGAGGCCTTTACACTATACGATGGATCCACAGTAGCCCCCACAATAGTCTCCAAACTGTATGATGTCCTCCACATTAGTCTCCACTCTATATGAAGACCACTTTGTAACTCTACTCTGCCCTACCAGTTGGTACACTACCACTATGAGCCTATGCAGAGTTATTTCTCACAGATTTCTTATCAAAGCAAATCCATTGAATATTTCTTCACATCTTGTCAAGACATACTTTTCTAATTGCATGAAACAGGGAACAGGAAGGTGGAATTAGTGAGTGCTGCTCTCTTGCATACACCTGCGGACTCTCAGGCATCAGGCTTCCGCGTGAAACGTGATAAGAAAGAAGATTCCGGTGCTACTTTTTCTTCTCTTAAAAATGTCTTTATTTGGCATATCTTTAAAAAATCATCAAAAAAGACCCCAAAAGGAGAGGGTTTTGGGAGCATACGTCCCTTAATGATACGTATGGCACCGAAATGCGTCTGGATGTACCCCCTCCTGTTGGGGTCTTTTTTATGTTTTTTATGGATATGCCAAATAAAGAATAAAGACATTTTTAAGTGAAGGAATAGTGGCACCAGAATCTTCTTTCTTATACTTTCCTAATAACATGACTTCTAGAAAAGTATATACTGCTTCATGGGGGGTCCAAACTGTACAAATAGTGAATATAAAATGCATGGTATGGAGATATAGAGACTGCATGTGCCTCAATGCATAGTCCAAGCATGTGGCTATTAGAAAGTTTAAAGTGAACCTGTCACCATGAAAAGGCATTCTAATCTGTTATAGAACAGGGGGAGGAGAGATGATTGATTGTAGTTTTGTGAGAAAAGATTCAGTATAACGTGTAATGTCATAATTTAATCTTCTGCTCTTTCTGGGATTTTGGGTTCAGTAGGCTATTCTTTCAGCGATTGACAGCTATATTTGTATGCTCACTTATATAAACACAGCTGTCAATCACTGATAGAACTGCCCACTGGACTGGAAATCACAGAAAGAGTAGAAGTTTAAAGAGGACCTGTCATGCCCCTGGTGCATGTCAATCTACATGCACCACTGAATACAGCATGCCTGCTGCATTCAGGGAAGGGGTGTGTACTGAGAGTCTCTGAACTTATGTCTGTACTATTTCATATAAATGCATTGTGATTTAGAGTATGAATTTAAAAAAATGTAATAACACACTTGTTTAACTATTAGTTTAAGGGAACCTATCACCATGAAAGTTAATATAATCTTAAGGCTTCATGGTGTAGAACAGGGGGAGCTGATAAGATTGGTATATAGTTTTGTGAGAGACGATTCAGTATAACCTGTGTATTCATCCTTTAGGCTGGAGGCACACTGGCGTTGAACTCGCGCGAGTTTAATACGAGAAAAACTCGCATTAAACTCGGACCTGTATCTTTCAATGATACAGGTCACATTAATGCGAGTTTCTGGCATTAAACTCGCTTTGCGAGAGTTATCCGAGTGCAATGCTGCGATTGCCTCGTGCGAGGGGCCATTAAAAGTATATAGGTGCAAGTCTAGCTCGCACCCATACAGCACATGGTGCGAGAGTCGCAGCCGTGTGCTGTCAAAATCACTGGCCCCCCGCAGTCCCCATACAGTTACAATAATGTTTTATTGCTGTGACAGCAGCAGTGAAGCAGTCTACACCCGACATACACTTGAACCTGGTTTACAGAATAATTAACCCATTCAGACACATGATGTCATGTCACCATGTATCCGGGGGGGAGGACAACCCCTGGACAGATGGTATCATGACACCAGCGTCTGATTAGCCCCTTATTCACCGGGTTAAAACCCCCTCGGTAGCACAGTGCAGAATGAAATCCTGAACAGCCGACATGGTAAAAAACATGTCAAATCAAGCTGATAAGTGTAACTTTTCAAAAAGTAATAAATTATACATACAATACTGCTTCACTGCTGCTGTCACAGCAATAAAACATTATTGTAACTGTATGTGGATAGCAGGAATTATACAGGCGAGCAGCACTAATGCTGTTCCGTGGTCCATCAAGACCATGGACAGCAGAGAAAAAAAACAACACACACGCACTCACACCTCACACTCGCACCACATACACTTACATACAGCCAGGCACACTCACCACACGCACCACACTCGCACCACACTAGCACCACACGAGGACCACACTAGCACTACACTCGCACCAAACTAGCACTGCACTCGCATCATTGTCGTGCATCAATCACGCTCCGTGTTTGATGCACGACAGTGTGCCTGTACCCTTAAAGAGGACCTGTCATCCCCCTGGTGCATGTTAATCTACATGCACAACTGAATGCAGCATACCTGCTGCATTCAGGGAAGGACTCCCCCATGTCTCTAGCCCCCCTGTGTACTGAGATATACACTTTATAAATCTTACATTTACTGAGTCCGGAGGGCATTCCTTATTCTGGAGTTAACGTTGACACGGAGGTTTTTCCCTGCCTCCTGCTGCTCTGTTCCTCCTCCTTATTGTGTCTGCCCCTGTCCTCGCTTACGCCGACGTCTAAGCTTCTGATCTCACGCAGGCGCACAGCGAGGACGGGAGCCGGTGGCTGATGTCACTGCCTCGCTATGCACCTGCATGAGAACACAAGATTAGACGTCAGCACAGGTGATGAGGGGGGCGGACACAATAAGGAGGAGGAACAAAGCAGCAGGAGGCAGCGCAGAGTGGCCGGAGGCAGGAAGAATCTCCGTGCCAGCGCTGACTCCAGAATCAGGAATGCCCTTCTAACTCAGTAAATGTAAGATTTATAAAGTGTATATCTCAGTGCACAGAGGGGCTAGAGACATGGGGGAGTCCTTCCCTGAATGCATCAGGCATGCTGCATTCAGTTGTGCATGTAGATTGACATGCATCAGGGGATGACAGGTCCTCTTTAAAGGATTTACACCAGGGGCCGACTGGCGACGCAAACCCTGGGTGGCAATATTTTTCCGCCAGCCCTCAGGTGAGGCCCGGGGGAGTGCTATCGGAAATTTTTGGCAGGCCATCTCAGTTCCGCCAGCTCTTAGGTGAGGTCCGGGAAGGGGGGAGGTGGGGTTATTGCCGTCGGAAATTCTTTGCGGCCCATCTCAGAGTCGCTAGCCCTTAGGTGAGGTCCGGGGGGAAGCCGGCCCGTTTCTGTGGGTGAGCGGCCCTAGGTGGGGGCTATACCACCAGCCCAGGGGGCACTTGCCCCCCTGCCACCTGGGCCAGTCCGCCCCTGATTAATACACAGGTTATACTAAATCGTCTCTCACAAAACTATATACCAATCTTCTCAGCTCCCCCTGTTCTACACCATGAAGCCTGCAGATTATATTGCCTTTCATGGTGACAGGTTCCCTTAAACTAATAGTTAAACAAGTGTGTTATTACATTTTTAAATTCATACTCTAAATCACAATACATTTATATGAAATAGTACAGACATAAGTTCAGAGACTTGAAAATTACTACTAACTTGCTTAAAAAATTATACTTGCTGATGCTGTTCAGTTCATTCTCCCTGTAGTTTCTTGTGCAGCCCAGCATTTTATCTACTTGAATTTTATCCCCTTAGCTGTTGAAAAAAGCCACAGAGATATTGAAGCCATGCACAGAAGTACATTGTTATGACTTTCAAGTGCTATCAGAAGTCATTTGGCCGCTCTGGAAATGTACCATTATATCTCTCTACTGAAACCTGAATATGGCTCTAAATGTGCAGCCTGACTTATAGAAGCCAATCCTTCAAGAACAGTATGTGCAGGGCTGCCAACTGCTCAGAAGTTCCAGGACAGTCCATAAAAATAGCTCACTTTTTTCCCGACCCATACAAAAAATACAAATTATTTATAGCATATTTATATTCATTTTATAATTCACATAGAATGCCCCTGATGTTTTAATATTAAAATTATGAGCTGTACACATATATCATTTATATCTCATCTGATGAGCTGTGTAGAAAAAAATAAAAAGTCAATTTGGCAACCCTGAGTAGTAGGTTTGTGTCATTAAAGCAAAATATAGAAGTAATTTTTGTCCTGATGAATACTTTGAAAAACGTTGATATTAAAGATCACTATGAATATCTTCTTCTTTTTATTACTATCATGGCAGCATGGTTTTTTAACCCTTATCCTAATAATTGTCTAACTTGGCTTGAAATTAAGAATCTCAGGGCTTAATACTAGCTGGCAATACAAAGCTGGTGTTAACCCCTTATTACCCAGCATGCCACTGCCTCCAGGGCCACTGGCAGAGCCTGGTAAAGCGCCTGGAAATGGCGCTATGATGAAGGTGCCATTTTCAGGGGTTGCTGTGGGCTGCTATTCTTTAGCTTGGAGAGGCTAAAACAATGGGCCCTCACCCTGCTGAGAAGACCAGCCCTCAGATGCCTGGTTTAACCTTGGCTGGAAATTAAAAATAGGGTGGAGCCCACGCTATTTTTTTTGCAAGTCAAAGGAAACTTACGCAGCTGAGAATGGCAGCTCACAGCTGTTCACATTCACTGGGCTAGACATAAAAATACTGCAAAGTCTCACACTTTTTTTTTTAATTATTCACTTGTTTAACTTCCTATGACAGCAGTTTGGTTGCCATACACTAATGTGTATGACAACTAAGCACTATCACCATTTAAATTGTGGAAATGCGCTCTGACTGCAACAGCCAATCACAGAGGTGCTCACAGAGTTTGAGTGTTTGTGATTGGCTGTTTGCCGGTCAGTACAGTGAATATACAAGTAGCTTAATGGAAGGCTCAAGAAGTGACTAGGCGGGAGCTCTGTGTAAATAGAGAAAAATGAAAAAAACTATTGCTTTGTTTACAACTGTTGCCGCCTCCCTCCTGCCAGTCAATTCTTCCTCGTCTGCGCCTACGCCTCCTTGTGATGCTTAACGTAGGCGCAGAGCGAGGTATTGCTTCTTGCAGTTCCCGGGGCCAGTCCCGCCTCCTGCGGTGACGTCCTCTCCTTTCCCTGCCCTGCTCCATAGCATAACACGGAGCAGGATGGGGAAAGGAGAGGACATCACCGCAGGAGGCGGGACAGGCCCCAGGAACCACAAGAAGCGATACCTCGCTCTACGCCTGCGTCAAGCCTCACAAGGAGGCACAGACACAGAAGTGTAAGAATGGACTGGAAGGAGGGAGGCGACAACGGCTGTAAACAAGGAGGCACAGAGACGCAGGGGGCGTGAAATGCAGCCATGGAGCAAGGTGGCTCCAAGCACCAGGGACAGCCTCCATGGCTTCTAACTAAGTTTTACAAAGCTTATATCTCGGGGAACAAGCTTCACAAACACATGGGGGACCCCTTGACTGAATGCATGCTGCATTCAGTGCTGCACTTAGATTCACATCCATGGGGGGGGGGGTGACAGGTTCTCTTTAAATATAACATTTCAAATGTCTTATCTGCTCTTATAGAAAATGGCGTAGCAGTGATTACGGTAAGTAGTTATGATAAATGTGCAAGAATGAAAATATGTCAACAAGAATATTTTTGTGTGTAAAGGGAAAAGTCTGAAAACATCCAAAGTATGCTAGTATAGAACACATAACCTGGTCTCAGCTGTTTTGGCTGAGGAGTAGTAAATACAGTATATTCAGAGGAAACAGAAAGATGCTGTTACAGCATGTTTTCATCAGTGTGATTCTTTATCTTTGTATTGATTTCTTCACATTGCAAAGATCAAGTTTTATGGTTACGGATTAATGGCTCATACCTAGAATTAACAATATGGAAAAAACTGGTCAACTTATTTAGCCATTAAGTGACACATTATTTTTTAATTTAGTATGTAATTATTACAGTTATATAAGAATATTTGAAAAAAAACGGACATCACCCCCATGCCCTCCAACTCCGCAGCATTTGTGCATTTATTGCTAAATTCCCTGCCTAATCAACCCTTTTAAATGTTAGTCACTAAAAGTGAGCCTGTCAGGTCCCCTAATCCCTCTAAACTATCAGCAGGCTCATGTGTGGGACTAAAATCCCTGCCTAATCATCCCTGTCTCCTGATATTCTGCAAATCCAGTGTTTAAAATATAGGATATACAAAGCTACTTTTCCCTGTGCTAATGAGGCCAGTGACTAATTGCAAGGGCGTTGTTTCACCTGCCTAGTCTGCCCTCTTTCAATGTAATTATGCCCCTGTGGGTGTAATGGCGGGTTTACACGTTGTGATATCGTAGTCCAATTTCAATGAAAAGTCACGTGGTTCGATTGTTGGACCCGAGATCGTTCCTGCGTTGTATGGTGTGAACGTCCAATACGATGCAGGAACGATGTCAATGCGATATCGGGAATTGAATGAGCGTGCTATTCAATGCCCCGATATTGAAGGGAGATTGGAGTCGGATCGTGCTGTGTAAACGCACAACTATGATGCGATTTGAAACGTCACCCATTCACTCCCATGTTAAAGGATCGTTCCTGGGTTGTGGGGCGTAGACATCGCACGGACGTTGTATTCCGATATCGCAGCGTGTAAACATCCAATGCGATGCGGGAGGAACGTGCACTAATTGCGCGATTACGCGCCATTGAGTTGCGATATCGCAACGATATTGAAGCGTGTAAACCCACCATTAAATTACCAGTAGCTGACGTCACTTTCAGTTCACAGCTTATGTATCCAGATGTATGCAATCCCCGCTTCTGATGCACACTGTGCATACTCAGAAGGACCTAAACCCAATACAGAGCCGCATTGCACATAGTCAAAGGTGCAGGAGCCTTCTGAGCATGAGCAGTGTGCTTGAAGCTTCGGACACATGCACCCCGATAGGGAGGCACAGCGAGATATTCGGGAATTCAAGGTGATGTCGGCTAATTATGTTATCACGCCCATAATGTGCGTGATAACACGGAAACAGGGTAGACTAGGCAGGAGAACTAACACCCTTGAGACCTGTTGCTGGTCTCATTAACATAGAGAAAAGGAGCTTTATAAATCGTTTTTCTAAACACATGATTTGCATATCAGAAGACAGGGATGGTTATGAAGGGAATCTTTAAACTAAAAGAAGGAAGCAAGCGCAGATAGGGTCTTATCTTTTTAACAATCAGCGGCTAAAGAGCCGTAATGAACACTGCTCACCTGGTCTAGTTGTGTGACACACAACCAGTATGAAAAACATGTAATGGCGGCTGCTGCTGGACCCACACCTCCACGTGCTATGTGGTCAAATTCCAGAATTTTTCAGGGACAATGTGTCGTCGGTCCGCGCTGCCACAAATGACTGAATCAGATGTTCACTCTATACCTTTATTTGGATCCATCCAACGCGTTTCAGGGCCTGCTATGCTCCATCATACACTCCCTGATGAAGGAGCATAGCAGGCTCTGAAACGCGTTGGATGGATCCAAATAAAGGTATAGAGTGAACATCTGATTCAGTCATTTGTGGCAGCGCGGACCGACGACACATTGTCCCTGGAAAATTCTGTAAAATGAAGGGAATCTTAACCCGTACATATGCCTGTTAATAGTTTAGTGGACTTACGGGACCTGACCGGTTCGCTTTAAATCCATGTTTTAAAAAAATAATTTATAAGTAACATTTTTCTTCTGCTAATTAGGATTTTGACTAGTTGGTGGGGCGTTAGTTTCCCCAGACTAGCCAGATCTCTCCACATGTTATCACACCCCTCTGCAAATCTCACACATGCACACAACTCTATTCAGCAGTGCTATTATGCCTCTGGAACTGGTTGTACACTGCATAGCTGGAAGTGCAGAAGACAGCTTAACTTTGGCTCCTTTATGTACGCGAGTCGTCTTCTGCTCTTTCGATCAAGGCTGGAGAAACTAATGCCCCATTGACTAGTTAAAGCCCTATTTAGCATTAGAAAAATGTACTTTATAAATACATGGATTCAAGTGACTAACTTTATAAAGGGCTGGCTAGTCAGGGAATTTAGCAATATATAAAATAATGCTGCTGGGTTGGAGAGCATGGGGAACATGGCAGGTTCCCTTTAATGTTTTCTTGCATTTCTTTAAAATGTAGAATTTCATTTAATTTGAAAAAAAGCACCGCTTTGTCACTTTGGCAAAATTGAAAGAGCATTTTCCATTCCTTTGAGAAATATTCCAATTAGGGAACATCAATAGTTTAAAGCAAACTAATTTGAGATACTTAAAAAAAAGTTACATTGTAGAATTATTATTTAAATTCTGAAATTAAAGGGTTTTTCTACTTGTCATCTTTGGATTTTGATATGCTTCTCTGCCTCCAGGCATTTGGTATGCTGGGGGTTGTGTGCTCCTGATGATTAATTTTACACCAGCAGGTTGGTTGCACCACTTTCCCCAACTATGCATGTCAGGGACACTAAACCTCCCATCACACACAACGACGCAACAGCGATCCCGACAACGATAACGATCCTGTAGGGATTGTTGGTGCGTTGTTATGTGGTCTCTGGTGAGATGTAAAACAGTCAGAACTCACCAGCGACTCAGCAATGATCCGGAATGATAGGAGATCATTGGGAATTGTCAGGGCCACTTTACACACACCAACTTATCTGTCCAACTCCTGAACAACTTTCTGGTTGCAGTGAAATCATGGACACATTGCTCCATTTTGTGGCTGTGTACAAATGGAACAATGTGTCCATGATTTCATTGCAACCAGAAAGTTGTTCAGAAGTTGGACAGATAAGTTGGTGTGTGTAAAGTGGCCATCACTCTCGGGCATAGTATTGAGATCGTTGGTCGTTGTACCTTTCAAACACAGTGATGCAGCGTTTCCAGCGGGAGCCCAACGACCAAAAAATGATCCAGAGCACTTTGTAACGATCAGTGATCTCACAGAAGTGGCCTGATCGCTGTTAAGTGTCCCACATAGCGAGATTGTTAGCGAGATCGCTGTTACGTCACAAAACCTGTGACGTTACAACGATCTCGCCATCTATCTCGTTATGTGTGTCGGGAGCTTAAGGGTAAGTGCCCATGATCAGGACACACTGCGATCTGAACATAACATGTTCTCTCTTGCAGAGACGCTAGTGTTCTCTGTGGGAGAATGCGCTGTCAGTGCCCACAATTAGGATTTCAGGCACAGCTTATTTTCACTGTGTCCTCCCGCCAAGAACACTTGTGTCTGCGCAAGCAAAAATTGCCATGCTGTGGTTTGGGAAGTCATGATGCATGTTACTCTGAGTAAAAAACAAGCATAATGATCATGGGATTTTTATAAATCCTACCATCGTGCTTCACCTGTAGAATACATAGTGTTGGATACAGCAAAAATATGCTGCACATTTACCATTGAAATTAAAAATTCCTCTATTCTTGAAAATAAATGAAATTTTTAATAAAATCAAAATTGCAGTGTTACTTGCTTTAACAAGTAGTTTCTAAGTTTAATTATTATTGATGTTGAGACAACCCATGTAGCCTGTTAATGCAATATTACGTATACTGGCGATCAATATTAGAGAACAGCATACAATTTCCTTAATATTAAGGCCATTAAGATAAATTGAATATATTCTAAAGCAGAATAGTAAAATGTAAATGAGATAAATGGAAAAGAACACTGATGTAAATTAGAGAACACTTTCAGATATCTGCAAGTTATTGGTGTTAATCTGACACCTGGTGCTAATTTCCTTAATTATCTGACAAACCCTGTTTCTTTGTTAATCTAAAACCTGGGTTTCACGCTTCAATGGTCAAACGTTCCGACCAATGATCGGACTTGACCTAGTTCGCTTGAACGTAGTTAAGTGATCGCTAGTGAGGTGTCACACACACTGATATCGTTAACAACGCAGCAACGATTCCGCGACAAGTGAACGATGCTTGCGGTCATTTGATCGCCTACGTCCTTCAGTTCTGAATAGACAAGGTTGTTAACGACATCGTTATCGAGGTGTCACACACCGATGCTGCAGGTTGGACGGACGATCATCGTTTGGTTTTAGGTCCGATTCAAAAACCTCCGACGAACGATCAGTTGAATTATTGTTGATCGTTTCTACTTGTCACAGGCAAAGACATTGTTACGACGTCTTTGCACCACCCAAAAAGCCGTGACGTACAAACGATATCGTTGACAATATCGTAGCGTGGGATGGGCCCTTAACTCTCCAGTTTGCACTCACTCTGCAAAAATAGTGTGTCATTCCAAAGTGACTAAAACCCTTTGACAGCAGGTTGTCCAGATGAAGCCAAAAGGGGTCACGCTATCAGCCAAGGTAACAGAAGGTTTGAATCAGCCCCCTTTTCGCTCATTAATGTTAAATTTGAAAACCATAAAAATAGACATATTTGGTATTGCAACATTCATAAAGTCCGAATTGAAATATAAAATTAATTATTTATTCCAGATCAATAAATGCCATAACAAGAAAAACATCAAAACAACAGAATTGAAGCTTTTGATCATCAATTCTCCCTAAAAAAATAGAATAAAAATAGATCAAAATGTCATGGTTACTTCAAATTGGTATCAATAAAACAACTCGTCATGCAAAGAATAATCGCTCACATCACGCAATTAATGGAAAAATACACATTCTATGAGACTCGAAAAATGGTCGCACAAAATTTTGAAAAGTTTGGTATCACTATACTGTACTAATCTAGAGAATCATAGTTCAGAATTATTTTTAACTAAGAATGTATGCTGTAGAAAAAAAAAATCTGCCCCCAAAATATCACGGAAATTTATATTTTATAGATATATACATATATATATATATATATGGTATATAATATCTAAATATAAAGCTAAATGTGTGTGTGTATGTATGTATGTATGCATGTATATCCGGGATTGGCATCTACACCGTCGCAACTACAGCCACAAAATTTTGCACAGTCACATGTCTGGACCCCGAGAGCGTCATAGGCTATGTTGTGAGGCGAAATTTTTACCCTGCGCGTTCCAGTTCACCAAACAATTTTGCCCCTATCTACATAATGGGGAAAAAGTGAATGGAAAAGTGTTGGAGGAAAATCGACAGCTGTCAGCTATAGCCACAAAATTTTGCACAGTCACACGTCTGGACCCCGGGAGCGTCATAGGCTATGTTGTGAGGCGAAATTTTAACCCCGCGCATTCCAGTTCACCAAACAATTTTGCCCCTATCTACATAATGGGGAAAAAGTGACAGTTATCAGTTGACAGTTGTGAATGAGAGGGGCTTAATGATAGCGCCAAAGACTAACAGCACATACCAGCATATAGTCACTAAGGTGGGGCCCCAACATGAGATATTCACCACGCACGGGGACATGTATATGTGGCGCCCCTGCGGGTATGCGCCACAGAATGGTATTACACTTGAATATAAAATGTGTTTTTCCTTGTAAGTTGCTAGGTTAGGATTTAAATCTTATGGAGTCTATTTTTAGCACTCACTTAGGACCGCACCACTTAGTGTAGGGGGAACTGGGAATATGGTAGGTTCCACAGGTGGTGGGCGGAGCTTAGGATAGAGCAGAGTGACAGTTAAGAATTTACCTCAGACGGCTTGGGAAGGCAGACAGAGTGGTCACGCCTGGCAGCTCAGCTGAGTGGAGGGTACCCCATCTTTATGAGGGGGCCCAGAACAGATGGCAACGGACCAGAACTGGTAGGAGCCAGCTGGTCATGTTGAGGGTACACAGGTGACACGGACTACCGAGGCAGCCAGGAGTTCAGCCCTGACTGCGAAACCGACGAGCTGCAGGCCCAACAGGACCGGGTTGCTGACAGCCCCACAAAGGTACCTCACCCCTCATGCCCAAAAGACGGTCCTACACTAGTGAGGAAAGACTGAAACCGGTGTCAGGTGGGAAACTTGTGCGTTCCTGCTGTTCCCATTTGGACCGGTAATAGTCAAATTAAGCCTACTAGATACAGACTGCAGGACTGGCGGGTGAGCTCTTCAAAGGTGGGAAAGAAAGATCTAGAAAGAGAATAGAAACCCTGAAAGACAGAGAAAGAACATCTAAAGACTCCTTAAGAGAAATCCTGAGTTGGTAACAACACCCTAAACCAAACTGTACCATGTATTGTTATGCCATCAGCCGGGTACCGAGTAAAGCAAAGTTAAAATGGAAACGGTTTCTGTTATTCTTCCTGCCGCAGCTCAAAGGACTTAACATCATCAACATCAACAGCAGAGGGGTAAGAACTGCACCACCATTTATGTGTGGCGCCCCTGCGGGTATGCGCCACAGAGTGGTATTGCATTTAACATCTATATGTAATATATTGTAAGTTGCTAGGTTAGGATTTAATGCTTATGGAGTCTATTTTTATGCACTTTTAAGCCCGCCCCACCAATGTTGTTTCTGCACTGATAAGCCCCGCCCCCTCCGCTCTGCCGAGGAGTGACGAAAGTAGTGGCGGGCTCCGGAAAAGCCCGAAGGACTTGCTCACAGGAACTTCGTAGTGGGCGGGCTTAAAAGTGCAGAAACAACATGTGCCGGCCTAGGGGCGTGCCTCGGCCCCTCAACAAACATAGGCCATTCAAGAGGCGTCAAAAAGTCTCCCCGCCCCCATTGCTCTCAATCAACCAAGGGGGCGGGTCGAGCGCAAGCCCACACCGGTTATGGACTATAAGAACTAAGCAGAATGCGGCCGGGAGCGGACTCAATATACCTGGTCAGGCTCCGGACCTGTTACCTGTAACCGGCTGTGAGGCAATGGCAGTCCCAGCTGCTGATTCTCTGGGACCGGTTTATGCACCCCTTGTGGAGCCCGGAGAGGAGGATATCACCGAGGCGGAGGACTTCATCCAGTTCCTGAAGGAGCCCGAGCCGACGGAGGAGGAGCCAATTGCAAGTGAAAGCAGCCAGGTCAGTGTCGGGGAGGAAGGGGAGAATCTGGAGGAGGAAGGAGCCGGTGGTACGGAGGAGGCCGGGCCCCGCGAGCTATGGAGGGTCGCGGTACCAGCATCAGCAGCAGCGGTTGGAGAGAGAAGAGTCCATCTATCTGCAGTTCCCAGGGCCACCTGTACCGGGACCTGTATTGTGGGGATAAATAAACGCCACGCAGGTCTCAGTGGGAGGTTTGCAATCCGGGTCAGTAAGTTGAGCAATAAAGAGTTAACCCGGTATTGCACTGTTCAAAGTGTGAGCAGAATTGTTTAAAATGCATATTTTCCTGGAATTGCACTGTTTCTTTTTCCTTTTTCAGCACTTGATGGACAGTAATCAAAGAACTTGTTACCTGGTCCCAGTTGGGCCAGTATGGACTAGACTATAGTCAAAGTTAAATGCAACGTTATAAGCAGTGAGCCTCCCGCAAGGGAAGAAAAGAAGCAATCTTATTGATGATAAATGTTCTAAATGTTCAATGTTATATGTAAAATGCATTTTTATTCCAGGTTTGGTTTGACACCCGCGGACGGGTGTGTTTCACCAAGGGGGTGTGTGGCGCCCCTGCGGGTATGCGCCACAGAATGGTATTACACTTGAATATAAAATGTGTTTTTCCTTGTAAGTTGCTAGGTTAGGATTTAAATCTTATGGAGTCTATTTTTAGCACTCACTAAGGACCGCACCACTTAGTGTAGGGGGAACTGGGAATATGGTAGGTTCCACAGGTGGTGGGCGGAGCTTAGGATAGAGCAGAGTGACAGTTAAGAATTTACCTCAGACGGCTTGGGAAGGCAGACAGAGTGGTCACGCCTGGCAGCTCAGCTGAGTGGAGGGTACCCCATCTTTATGAGGGGGCCCAGAACAGATGGCAACGGACCAGAACTGGTAGGAGCCAGCTGGTCATGTTGAGGGTACACAGGTGACACGGACTACCGAGGCAGCCAGGAGTTCAGCCCTGACTGCGAAACCGACGAGCTGCAGGCCCAACAGGACGGGTTGCTGACAGCCCCACAAAGGTACCTCACCCCTCATGCCCAAAAGACGGTCCTACACTAGTGAGGAAAGACTGAAACCCGGTGTCAGGTGGGAAACTTGTGCGTTCCTGCTGTTCCCATTTGGACCGGTAATAGTCAAATTAAGCCTACTAGATACAGACTGCAGGACTGGCGGGTGAGCTCTTCAAAGGTGGGAAAGAAAGATCTAGAAAGAGAATAAAAACCCTGAAAGACAGAGAAAGAACATCTAAAGACTCCTTAAGAGAAATCCTGAGTTGGTAACAACACCCTAAACCAAACTGTACCGTGTATTGTTATGCCATCAGCCGGTACCGAGTAAAGCAAAGTTAAAATGGAAACGGTTTCTGTTATTCTTCCTGCCGCAGCTCAAAGGACTTAACATCATCAACATCAACAGCAGAGGGGTAAGAACTGCACCACCATTTACCATCACTGTCCTCCCTCACCGATCAACTAGAGTATGGAAGGCTCACGTATTAATGGTGGGTGCACCAGAGTAAATAGTCAAATCCAAAGAAGTATAATCTGGGCACACCAATGGAAAAAAGGAAATTGTCCACGTATATTTCTAGTGCAAAAAAAACGTGTTGTTTTATTATTGTCACGCAGTACATACACCAACGTTTCGGCCAACGGCCTTCTTCAGGGTACTAGTACAGAGATATTACATAAAATTAATACAGAAGAAAAAGCATAAATACATTGCTTAGTGACGGTGTTATAACCTCATGTGAGTGCTTGGATGGTGACAAGGAGAAAAAACAGCACTGTGTATCCATGTGAAATACCTAAGTGAAACTGATGACAGTGTGGTGAAAAAACCTGAGTTTATCCTATGTGATGTGGTGTGGCTAAGGTGATTAAAACACTACCAGGGAGTCGTGACTTGTATGTAAAAAGTGAAGAAGGAAACAAAAGGAGAGGAAAAAAGGGGGAGGAACAGAGTATTGAAAAAACTGGATGATTACCAAGGAGTACTGGTGAACGGGATCCTGGGAATATGAAGAGTCACAGAGGAACTAATCCAGGTTGTAGTCTATGGTAAAAAGAGCTATAAGGTTCAGGTATCACAATAGGGAGCAGTAAAAAACAGAACAAAACAGAAAAAGGGAAAGCGGAAAGTGAAAAGCAAGAAATAAGCAAGGTGGAAGGGTTTCTGTGTTTACCATATGAAGTTAGACCATGGACTAGGTGCTGGAATTGTAAAGATGGGAGAGACCATAGGTGGGAAAAAAGGGAGGTAATAAGCGGGATCAAAGGAATCTTTCACCATCAGGTGTGAGAAGAAAAACCTGGGATAGAGGCAAGAAAGGCAGGAAAGGAACTGAGTCACAGGTGTGAGGGCACAAAAAGAGAAATGTCCATTGTGGAGTCAGAGAACAACAAGTAAAATGTAGTAAGGGTTAATCATGAAGATGAAGAGTCTATGAGTATACCTCAGGTGAAGCGAGAGGCTTATGAATCAGACCAAAGTTTTTTATTATTCACACCTGGCGGAATACCAGGTGTTACAGAAACTCTGTGAGGAGGCACAATATGAGTTAATGTATAGCAGTTTGTACACATACAAAGGAAAGAATGCTCCTTATAGTAGAGTTTAGGTATTACCTTAAACTGGAATGAAAAAGGATAGAGGCACATCTATAAGAAAAAAATCCTATAAGGCTTAGGAAAAAAAAGGAGGGTTACAGAAAGAGACGGATAACAAACATATAATGGGGGTTGTGTGAGAATACACACCTGAATGCAAACGAGTCAAGGCTCGGTGGCTGTAACATGAAAGCAGGGATCAGTTAAGGCAGAAAGATTGGCGGCTGAAGGAGGTAGCCAAGAGAAACAATACCTGGTGTGCATGTCAGCTAGGTCTGGGGCGATGTGCGGCTAGCGTGTGTGAAACGCCGCTATTTACAGGGGAAGTGGGCGTGACGTAGTGACGTCAACTCCGGTCTATGGACCGCAAGGAAGTGCGGCCTGCCGGTGAACTCGCATGCGTGGTACATGGTATGCGTGGTATCTTCAAAGAGAAAAAAATTCTTCTCCAGCACCATGTGTAATAAGCTAATGCAAAATTCTTTTTGAGAGGAATTATGTTGGTCTTGTTGGTCTAGGAGCCATTGGACAGCAGCGATGCCCATACTGTGATCGATACTGGTGTATAGGCTATTAACATCAAGTGTAACGAGAATAGAATCACTAGGAACATGGTCTAACTCTCTGATTATTTCCAAAAACGCGTTGGTGTCTTCAATGTAGGACTTAAACGTGGGTACAAGAGGACTAAGAATCTTTTCTAGAACTTTAGACAATGGTGAAAGGACCGAGTCCGTGGATGCCACTATGGGACGTCCCGGTGGTCTAGTAAGGTTTTTGTGGATTTTGGGAGGGTATATAGCACCGGTGTTATCGGGTGCTGGTTAATGAGGTAATCAGCCAACTTTTGGTCAATCACCCCATTCTTCTTGTAAAAGTCAACCGTTTGTCTAATCTCTTTTTGGATATCGGTGGTGGGGTCTCTTGTTATCGTTTCATAAGTCGAGGTCTCAGATAGCTGGGAGCGTATCTCATCAATGTAGTAACTTCTGTCCATCACTACCAATGCACCGCCTTTGTCAGCCGGTTTGATGATTATTTTTGAATTACTTTTAAGATCTGACAGGGCCCTTGACTCGTCCGGTGTCAGGTTATGTTTTAAACGTAAATCACCCTTGTGGATTTGGTCTTCCACGTTTTTAACATCACGTGTAACTAGCTCAACAAATGCTTCAACCGAATGGTATTTTCTAGGGGGCATAAAGGAACTTGGCCTGTGGAGACCAAGATCCTTGAGGTTTATGGTACTGTCGGTACTAGTTACTGGTGTTAACGAAGGATTCACTAGAAAGTGTGCTTTGAGTCTCAAGGACCTGAAAAATCTATTCAGTTCCTGATCAAGTTGGAAGGAACTGAAGGACGGGGTGGGACTGAAGGAAAGTCCTTTCTGTAGGACGTGAAGTTCCGTGGGGGAGAGGCTATATGAGGATATGTTGTAAACCAATGAGGACCCACCTGTGACCTGAGCACCATTCGTGAAGGACCTGGAGCGCGGGTAAGAAAACCTCATGAGTTTCTTGACACTCCTCCTGAAGAGACCCGTGCCACAAGTTTTGAGAGAGAACTTAAGAAACAAACGGCCCTGGACTTACATTACGTAACCTTGGCTGAATACCATAGGGCCCAGAGGATACCACGAGGCCTACGTGTCTCTCTTCGCCCCACTCTTTTTTCAGACAATGAAGCCTATTGCCTGAAGTACGAAAGTATTCTCAATAAGTGCTCTATGGACTTGATCCTATTGACCATCAAATTTTTACACGAAGAATTGGAGAAGCTCAGTGAGAGTGTTGCCACTCTTGAAGAACAACTTAAAGACTCCCTATCAAACACCGACTTTGAAAAAGCTAAGAAAAAAGCCGTGACTGCTAATAACGACTTCAAAAAAACCCTACAAGCCAGGAAAAAGGCTAAGTTCAATCGGGACAGGGAGGATTACGAAAAACAACAAGTGTACAGATGGCGATCTGTAGAGCCAGTTCCTCCCAGATCTGGCTATTACTCTTCCTCAGGCTCAGAAGGGGAATATGGACACCCACCTGCTTACCCACCATATCCTCACTATCCTCCTCAGTATCCTCCTCCTCCTTTTTTAGGTCGGCGCCCGGCAAGAAAAAGGCACGGAGGGGGAAGGGGCGCTCCAGGTCCTTCACGAATGGTGCTCAGGTCACAGGTGGGTCCTCATTGGTTTACAACATATCCTCATATAGCCTCTCCCCCACGGAACTTCACGTCCTACAGAAAGGACTTTCCTTCAGTCCCACCCCGTCCTTCAGTTCCTTCCAACTTGATCAGGAACTGAATAGATTTTTCAGGTCCTTGAGACTCAAAGCACACTTTCTAGTGAATCCTTCGTTAACACCAGTAACTAGTACCGACAGTACCATAAACCTCAAGGATCTTGGTCTCCACAGGCCAAGTTCCTTTATGCCCCCTAGAAAATACCATTCGGTTGAAGCATTTGTTGAGCTAGTTACACGTGATGTTAAAAACGTGGAAGACCAAATCCACAAGGGTGATTTACGTTTAAAACATAACCTGACACCGGACGAGTCAAGGGCCCTGTCAGATCTTAAAAGTAATTCAAAAATAATCATCAAACCGGCTGACAAAGGCGGTGCATTGGTAGTGATGGACAGAAGTTACTACATTGATGAGATACGCTCCCAGCTATCTGAGACCTCGACTTATGAAACGATAACAAGAGACCCCACCACCGATATCCAAAAAGAGATTAGACAAACGGTTGACTTTTACAAGAAGAATGGGGTGATTGACCAAAAGTTGGCTGATTACCTCATTAACCAGCACCCGATAACACCGGTGCTATATACCCTCCCAAAAATCCACAAAAACCTTACTAGACCACCGGGACGTCAAATAGTGGCATCCACGGACTCGGTCCTTTCACCATTGTCTAAAGTTCTAGAAAAGATTCTTAGTCCTCTTGTACCCACGTTTAAGTCCTACATTAAAGACACCAACGCGTTTTTGGAAATAATCAGAGAGTTAGACCATGTTCCTAGTGATTCTATTCTCGTTACACTTGATGTTAATAGCCTATACACCAGTATCGATCACAGTATGGGCATCGCTGCTGTCCAATGGCTCCTAGACCAACAAGACCGACATAATTCCTCTCAAAAAGAATTTTGCATTAGCTTATTACACATGGTGCTGGAGAAGAATTTTTTTCTCTTTGAAGATACATTCTTTTTGCAGAAACGGGGCACAGCAATGGGGGCCAACGTAGCCCCACCCTATGCAAATATTTACATGGGTAAATTTGAACACGACCACGTTTATCAACATCCTCTGGTAACGGAACACGTCCTGATATGGCGCCGTTACATAGACGATATTTTTTGCATTTGGCGAGGACCCGAATCATCATTACTTTCCTTTTTTCATGATCTTAACTCCCTGGTTCCCAATCTCTCATTTACCATTCATCACGACATGGAACAGATTAACTTTTTGGACACCAGGGTCATGATTGACTCCACTGGGCGTCTGACGACAGATCTCTACATTAAACCCACAGATAGGAACAGCTTGCTTCATTACAGTAGTAGCCACCCACGCCATGTGAAGATCTCACTACCGAGATCCCAGCATGTAAGAATCGATAGGATTGTCTCTGACCCAGAAACCAAAATATTGAGACACAATGAGATGACCACTAAATTCCGGGAACGGGGATATCCCGAACATATCTCTCAAGGCCACCCCTCTTCCCGACAACATGGGACCACCTCAGGTCCACGGATACCATTTGTATCCATGTATCACCCTTTCAGTAAACTCATCCAAGGGGTGATTCTTAAGCATTGGCACATATTGAACTCCAGTTATCCTGACATCCCTGAATTTACTAGTCGACCATTGTTTTGCCACAAAAGGGCACCTAACATCAAACAGACAATAGTACGGGCAGATATTGGCTCTGGTAAAAGATTACCACAACAACTGACATTACAAACACCCCGAAAGGGAACTTTCCCCTGTCTAGGATGCAACCAATGCAACAATGTGATCAAGGGTAATTTTTTCACGCATCCCCGTACAGGTAAACGTTTTCCAATCAAAGGATTCTTCACTTGCGCATCCAGTTTTGTGGTATACCTGATTAAATGTCCCTGCGGTCACGTATATGTTGGGGAGACCACCCAGCATATACGTGACCGCATCAGCAAACACAAGTCCACAATTCGTTGTAAGAATTTGCTTTTGCCTATTCCACACCACTTTGCTTGTCATGACCATAGCGTATCACAATTACGCTTTCAAATCATTGAGGATGTCCCTCCTCAGAGAAGAGGAGGTGACCGGATTCGTAGACTCAAAATGCGTGAGGCCTACTGGATCCATACCTTACAGACATTAGAACCTTTAGGACTTAACCGCGAATATGAACAATTCTGATTGGTGTACTTTAATTTAAAAAAACACTTATGTCCGCATAGTTACAGGTCTATTGTAATGCACAGTACCATAGTAAGGAATGTTGTCCACTTATAATTACTGTCAATATTAATGTTGCTTATAACTGTTCAGCTTTACCTTTATAAAGGTTGTACTTGTGACATTAAAAATACATATATCTTAGTGATCTATGTGACTAGCGGTCAAGTGATCCTTAACATACGTGATGTTCTTAGTTTAGACAGGTTTGTGATTGTTTCCCTCTAATATAATGATATAATGTGGATTGGTTCACTTAATCCAAGATTATTCCCTTGATTTCTCTTACATTGTAATATTTTGATCAAAATTATTAATTTTGCCATGGCCTGACTATTGTTTTGTTCTTCTTTTACGTCTTTTAGATGCATTATTGAATCCTCCACACAGCGGATGGCACTCCTCGGCACTCATCCTAGCGATTTGGCACTTTGGCAATACAACAACATCACTCCCAGCAACTCAGAACGGACGCTCTGCACTTCGTACTCTGCGCATGCGCGGATACACCCGATGTACCACGCATGCGAGTTCACCGGCAGGCCGCACTTCCTTGCGGTCCATAGACCGGAGTTGACGTCACTACGTCACGCCCACTTCCCCTGTAAATAGCGGCGTTTCACACACGCTAGCCGCACATCGCCCCAGACCTAGCTGACATGCACACCAGGTATTGTTTCTCTTGGCTACCTCCTTCAGCCGCCAATCTTTCTGCCTTAACTGATCCCTGCTTTCATGTTACAGCCACCGAGCCTTGACTCGTTTGCATTCAGGTGTGTATTCTCACACAACCCCCATTATATGTTTGTTATCCGTCTCTTTCTGTAACCCTCCTTTTTTTTCCTAAGCCTTATAGGATTTTTTTCTTATAGATGTGCCTCTATCCTTTTTCATTCCAGTTTAAGGTAATACCTAAACTCTACTATAAGGAGCATTCTTTCCTTTGTATGTGTACAAACTGCTATACATTAACTCATATTGTGCCTCCTCACAGAGTTTCTGTAACACCTGGTATTCCGCCAGGTGTGAATAATAAAAAACTTTGGTCTGATTCATAAGCCTCTCGCTTCACCTGAGGTATACTCATAGACTCTTCATCTTCATGATTAACCCTTACTACATTTTACTTGTTGTTCTCTGACTCCACAATGGACATTTCTCTTTTTGTGCCCTCACACCTGTGACTCAGTTCCTTTCCTGCCTTTCTTGCCTCTATCCCAGGTTTTTCTTCTCACACCTGATGGTGAAAGATTCCTTTGATCCCGCTTATTACCTCCCTTTTTTCCCACCTATGGTCTCTCCCATCTTTACAATTCCAGCACCTAGTCCATGGTCTAACTTCATATGGTAAACACAGAAACCCTTCCACCTTGCTTATTTCTTGCTTTTCACTTTCCGCTTTCCCTTTTTCTGTTTTGTTCTGTTTTTTACTGCTCCCTATTGTGATACCTGAACCTTATAGCTCTTTTTACCATAGACTACAACCTGGATTAGTTCCTCTGTGACTCTTCATATTCCCAGGATCCCGTTCACCAGTACTCCTTGGTAATCATCCAGTTTTTTCAATACTCTGTTCCTCCCCCTTTTTTCCTCTCCTTTTGTTTCCTTCTTCACTTTTTACATACAAGTCACGACTCCCTGGTAGTGTTTTAATCACCTTAGCCACACCACATCACATAGGATAAACTCAGGTTTTTTCACCACACTGTCATCAGTTTCACTTAGGTATTTCACATGGATACACAGTGCTGTTTTTTCTCCTTGTCACCATCCAAGCACTCACATGAGGTTATAACACCGTCACTAAGCAATGTATTTATGCTTTTTCTTCTGTATTAATTTTATGTAATATCTCTGTACTAGTACCCTGAAGAAGGCCGTTGGCCGAAACGTTGGTGTATGTACTGCGTGACAATAATAAAACAACACGTTTTTTTTGCACTAGAAATATACGTGGACAATTTCCTTTTTTCCATTGGTGTGCCCAGATTGTCCTCCCTCACCGTCTCACCACCACCACAGCTGCCCTGAGGTAAAGCTCCACCTGTGGGGAGCTGTACCACACACTGCTGCCCCCTCCATCACCTCAGTGGCCGGCTGGCAGCGCCGGTACCACCTTACCAGACTCTACAGGTGGCGTCACGTTCCCCTGTAAATAACCCCTTTCACCCCCACCGTTTTACCATCAACACCTGGTATAGTTGTTCGCCAGGGCACGGCACCAGGGATACCGACCACCCGTGACATCCCACACAGAAGCCCCGGTAACCGAGTACCTCATGCACCCTAGCTCTGGTTGAAACATATACACACCACACGCACACAAAGAGTAACAGCAAGTGACACACACACACCACAAAGAGACACACACAACACAAAGACACCCCCCCCCAAAGGGAAACACACACACACACCCTATAGGGACACATGCACTCACCCCACAGGGACACACACACACACACCATAAAGAGACACACACAACACAGAGACACACACACACCCCCAATGGGACACACACACACCCTATAGCGACACATGCACTCACTCCACAGGGACATACACAACACAGACCCCCCCACAGGGACACACACAAATAGCCACCCTATAGGGACACATGCACTCATCCCACATGGACACACACACACACCACAAAGAGACACACACCCCACACAACCCCCCCACAGGGACACACACACATACACACCCTATAGGGACTCATGCTCTCACCCCACAAGGACACAAACACACACACACCACAAAGAGACACACAACACAGAGACACACACAACACAGAGACACACACAACACAGAGACACACACACCCCGCATAGACACCCCCCCACAAGGACACCCACACATACACACCCTATAGGGACACATGCACTCACCCCACAGGTACACACACACACACACACACACACCACAAAGAGACACACACAACACAGATACACACACACACACCACACAGACCCCCCCACAGGGACACACACACATACACACCTTATAAGGACACATGCACTCACCCCACAGGTACACACACACACCACAAAGAGACACACACAACTCAGATACACACACCACACAGACCCCCCCACAGGGACACACACACATACACACCCTATAGGGACACATGCACTCACCCCACAGGGACACACACATACACACACCCCAGGGACACACACACCACACAGACAGACACAGATGTGCACAAATCACCTCACACAACTCGCCTCATACATGTGCTATCTTTAATTTCCAAACATAAACATCTGATTAAAAACAGCCAATGTGCAACACATGTGCCATGTAGGGAATTAAGGCAGATGTCAGTCACATGAGCTGCCTATTATGTGTATGTGTGAGGTAACATATACTGCCCGGCCGGGGGGAGGGTTTACTGTTGGCTGGAGATTTATTAGGCTGCCTATAGCAATCAATCACAGCTCAGCTTCTATTTTCCCACAGGTCATTAATATGACATATTCAAATTCTATTTTGGTATAGCTAACATCAGTTATTTATTAACCCAGGCGTAGACGGGTACTACAGCTAGTATAAATAAATATATAAATATATATATATATATATATATACATATATATGTATATTTATATATATGCTATTGACTTCGAATTTCTTTCCTCTGTTGCAGTACATTGAATGTTAAGATGAATGGGGTTACTCAAAACAATAGTTGAGATGTGAAACAGCTACGGTATGTAAATGAAAAAGATTAAAAAATAATGGCTCTTCAAAAGGGCAGGAAAAAAACATTGGCTACAGGTTGAAGAGTCTGTCATCCAGCTCTCTCTAAATGACTTCCATTTCTTAGCAATAAAGACACATTTTTCTCAAATATTTGCATATTTTCCCTCTTATAAAAGTGATAATTAGAGATGGGTAGATCTGAAAAAATTTAAATTTTGCCAAATTGTGCGTACTTTACTGAGAATTTGATTCTCAACAAATTTTTCTCTACAAATTGAATGACCCACAGTATGCTCCAGACCCCAGAGTATAATAAACATAAGATGTAGGATATATACCCCAAGTAATACTCACCGCTCACCTCCCCAATACAGTCCTTTACTCTTCCTTTTACCACCACCATTCTCTGCATCTTCATGCTGGACTAAGGCTGGTTTCACACTGCAGTTTTTTTCCTTGATCAGTTTCCATCCGGTTTGTGTGTCAAAACCAGGAGGGTCTCCAAAACCCCAGAACAGGTCAGTTATATATTATATTATTTCAATTATAGTTTTTCTCTGCAAGTTCCTCTCCTGGTTCCTCACCTGGTTTTGGCCCACATACCTGATGGAATCTGATCAGGGACAAAAAACTGCAGTGTGAAACCAGCCTTTAGACTTCCTGCCATGACTAAGCCCAATATAACTTTGTTTCAGTGCATTGAAAGGTGCATTGCATCTATACAACAGGCACTCTAGGTCTGGGCTTCCATATGCGACTAGGCCCTGGTCCAGTATGCAGGGTCACCACGTTCCTAATCATGGCTTAAAAGGTAAACAAACTGTAAATGGTCTAATTGGAGGCACTCAGGCACAAAGGCAGCAGGCACTGGGATGTTTTTTTCAACAGACCTTTATTCAGACTCCCCTCCTACTCCACAACATGTTTCAATAGATTCTCTATCTTCCTCAGGTGAGGAAGATAGAGAATCTATTGAAACAAGTTGTGGAGTAGGAGGGGAGTCTGAATAAAGGTCTGTTGAAAAAAACCATCCCAGTGCCTAGTGCCTTTGTGCTTGAACGCCTCTAATTAGACCGCTTACAGTTTGTTTACCTTGTAATAAATCCCTCTCTGAGGGTAAAGCGGCGGGGAGCAGCTAGGTGCAGAGTGCAGCTTAACGTGAGGACCTGGCATCGCCTGGCAACAGAAGCTTTAACTGAAGGACCTGCGGTGACATGACCGGATGCTCGGAGCCCCCGGAGCACGTGGTGTGTGGATGAGCTGGAGCCTGTGAAGGGCGCCTTATCAAGTGTATGACTGGGATGTGCGGGGACAGCACAACACGAAAAGGTGAGTGGCCACCTAATAGTATGCCACACTAAATAAAGCGCCCCTGGTAACTGCAACATTGCGCCCCTTCTCTCTCTTTTCTCTTGCATAGTCATGGCTTAAAGCAGGGGTGGGGAACTCCAGTCCTCGAGGGCCGCAAACAGTTCAGGTTTTCACGATTTCCTTAGTATTGCACAGGGATTGGAATCATCACCAATGCAAGTGATTATATTATCACCTGTGCAATACTAAGGAAATCCTGAAAAACATGCACTGTTTGCGGCCCTCGAGGACTGGAGTTCCCCACCCCTGGCTTAAAGTCACTGCCTAATGTGAAGATTCATCATGAGTGACAGTAAGAAGATTCTGAGACGGAGTATTGTAGGTGGTCAGAGGGGTGAGTGTTGATTGTAGTATTCATTTTTTTGCTTTAAACCTTTTGCTGGCCTTCTATGGTTCAGCTAAATGGCTAAGGTTACAGGGTGAATTAGAAAATAATCTGTAATCTGGAAAATACTGATTTTTGTACAATTCAAGAAGAATTAAATTTTACTCAAAAAATGTAACCAACTCTTGCATCAATATATCGAGAACTGAGTTTTACCATTCATCATGTGAAAGGGATATGTCCTTACAATAAAGATACTGCAGTACACTACAAGCATAAAATACATGCAAAACAATTGATTTCAACATATTCAATATTTACATACATTATGTCTTATGCTTGCATTGTGCTGCTGTATCGTTGTATCTTTCGTTTTGTTTGTTTGCTTTTGCATTTCAGCCATAACAGCTTCGTGTTATTTACCGATGTACTCAACATTATTGGCACCTTGACTGTTTGTAATGAAAAGCCAATATATCTACTATATAATTGCCGAAGGCATTTTTGTGTCGGACCCCGAAAACGCCGTGGCTATGTCACGCTGTGACGTCACCACGCGCGAGCAATGGCCGCGAAGCGGCCATTGCGAGTCGCTGGCCGAAAATAGAACCAGAGGCCCGGCTACAAAGTTAGCGATTTACCACTGAGGTAGCGCGAGCAATGGCCGCGAGGCCATTGCGAGTCGGTACCTCAGCTGCCGCATCTGCCCCTATACTTTCAATGGGGATCTATTGCGAGTCGCTACACTTGCGGCGCGGTTATCCCCATAGAACGTATAGGGGGAATCATCATCATCATCATCATCATCATCATCATCATCATCATCGAGGCCCGGCTACAAAGTTAGCGATTTACCGCTGAGGTAGCGCGAGCAATGGCCGCGAGGCCATTGCGAGTCGGTACCTCAGCTGCCGCATCTGCCCCTATACTTTCAATGGGGATCTATTGCGAGTCGCTACACTTGCGGCGCGGTTATCCCCATAGAACGTATAGGGGGAATCATCATCATCATCATCATCATCATCATCATCATCATCATCATCATCATCATCATCATCGAGGCCCGGCTACAAAGTTAGCGATTTACCGCTGAGGTAGCGCGAGCAATGGCCGCGAGGCCATTGCGAGTCGCTGCCGCAACTCCCCCTATACTTTCAATGGGGATCTATTGCGAGTCGCTGGGTAGTGCAAGCATTGCGAGTCGCTATCACAGATCATCATCATCCTCAATCATACTACTACTACTACTACTGGCCGCACAGCCCCCCCCTCAATGGCCGCACAGACCCCCCCCCCCCCCCCAATGGCCGCACAGCCCGCCCCCCCCCCCCTCAATGGCCGCACAGACCCCCCCAATGGCCGCACAGACCCCCCCCAATGGCCGCACAGCCTGCCCCCCCCCCCCCCAATGGCCGCACAGACCCCCCCCCCTCCCCCCTCAATGGCCGCACAGACCCCCCCCCCTCAATGTCCCAAAGTCAGCTGTGACCGCCTGGCCCTTGGACACTGGCTGCCATGCACACATCAGCTGGTAGGCTCCCATCACTTACCCACTGAGGACGGATCACTTCCAGCACCTCTTCACATGCCAGTGCTCTGAACTTCTGAATCATCCTCTCCTCACTCAGACACCTGGCAGGTTCCAGCCTACTCACTCCCAGCTGCAACCCAGTGAGTCAATCAGCACATCTTCACTCATGTGATTAACCCCCTGTGCACCATTCAGGTTTAGCCCAGCAAAGCACTCCAAAAAGTATTGAACACACCCCAATAAGTATTGAACGCGCCCCAAAAAGTATTGAACGCACCCCAATAAGTATTGAACGCGCCCAAAAAAGTATTGAACGCACCCCAATAAGTATTGAACGCGCCCCAAAAAGTATTGAACGCGCCCCAAAAAGTATTGAACACACCCCAATAAGTATTGAACGCATCACAAAAAGTATTGCACGCGCCCCAAAAAGTATTGAACACACCCCAATAAGTATTGAACGCGCCCCAAAAAGTATTGAACGCACCCCAATAAGTATTGAACGCGCCCCAAAAAGTATTGAACGCGCCCCAAAAAGTATTGAACACACCCCAATAAGTATTGAACGCGTCACAATAAGTATTGAACGCGCCCCAAAAAGTATTGAACGCGTCCCAATAAGTATTGAACACACCCCAATAAGTATTGAACACACCCCAATAAGTATTGAACGCGCCCCAAAAAGTATTGAACGCACCCCAATAAGTATTGAACGCGCCCCAAAAAGTATTGAACGCGCCACAAAAAGTATTGAACGCGTCCCAATAAGTATTGAACACACCCCAATAAGTATTGAACGCGCCCAAAAAAGTATTGAACGCACCCCAATAAGTATTGAACGCGCCCCAAAAAGTATTGAACGCGCCCCAAAAAGTATTGAACACACCCCAATAAGTATTGAACGCCCCCCAAAAAGTATTGAACACGCCCCAAAAAGCATTGAACGCGCCCCAAAAAGCATTGAACGCGCCCCAATAAGTATTGAACGCACCCCAAAAAGCATTGAACGCGCCCCAATAAGTATTGGACCCCCCCAAAAAAGTATTGGACCCCCCAAAAAAAGTATTGGACTCCCCCAAAAAGTAGCTATAACTACTATAATCAAATTAATGCACGTTCTAGAATCCCGATGCATTTGCATCGGGCTCACAGCTAGTTAGAAATAAGTGGATATATATCAACTGTGTATCACTAGAATATTGTAATAGCATGTCCTAATACATTCAGCAAAGCAGTCAACATACAAGCGGTCATTTCAAATAAAAAAGAGAATAAACATAGTATAGGAGATGGAAAGGAGAAAAGGAACACTTCTTTGATAGTTTGCATTGTGCACCCTTTAATAACAAAGACAGCCATCAAATGCCTTTTTTGTGGCCATCTACAAGTTTTTTTCTCCACCAGTCTGTTTGTAGTTTCTTCTGCTCTTCAAACTTTTAAACGTTTGTGTGGCGCCCCACTGGTCAGTGCGCCACAGTAGAGGTACTGCACCTATAACTGAGTGTGCTGTATTCCTGTCATTGGGGAGTGTAAAGTCAACCTTAGGCTCTTATCACAGCATCCCTACACCCAACATGGGGGTCCAATTAGCCACCCGTTACCAGGGTAACAGTTCCCGGTGGGAGGAGCGCTAGGGTAGAAGGAGCCAGAAAACACACAGACAGAACAAAGGAAGAGAAGGAGAGAGTCTAGTCTGAGGAACGAAGCAAGGAACAAGTCCTAGAGGGATACCACAGGGAGGGTGCCTGAAAAGAACGGCGACCCAAACAGAAGGAGGAGACCCAGTGCCAGACCTTATCCACAGTCCGGGGGAATCCTAGTCCACAACGGGGTACTGGCTCTGAGTCAAGGTGCAGGCAAGTCTAACCCTGAGCCATCAATACATGTGGGTCGTAGGTTTTCCCAGCAGCCCCCGACCTCGTCCAGAACATGCAGCCCCACCAGGAGCACAAAACCGGGTTGAGCCCCTTAGAGAAGAAGGGTAATCTCATAGCACCCAACGGGCCTGGTAGACAAGTGGGCTGTGCAGGACAGTGCAAGGATAGTGAGGAGGCACAAGAAAGACAGCAAAGAAGAGTGAAAGTAGGTGAAGGAGCACTCTGAGAGCCTCAAAGAGACTTTATCCTCCCCAGTGACTACCCGGCCAGCATCCCGCAAAGACTGTGTAACTGTGTACCTGAACTACTGAGAACTGTTGCTTGTAAAGTTCCCAGTACAGAGTCAGCAAGCCTCTGGTGTTTTATTCTGTTAAGTTAAGAAGCAGCTATGGCCACATTGACCAGCACAGCAGCAGCACTGCCCTGGGGATCCCACTCCGCCTGCAGGGAGCGTATTCAACTGGCTGCAATATCATCATCCCTGGCAGTCTGACAGCGGGGCTGAAACTGCAGGTGGCATCACGAGACTTTTATTATTTAGCCCATTATACAGCTGACCCCCAGGGCTACTGGCCCGGGAACCAGCCACCAAGACAGCACCCCCATATCAATGCCCGGGTTCAGAGTTTCCATAGACCCCTGGATGGGTCATTTGCCAGTAGGTTTCAGCTCTCTCCAAATATTTTCGGTTGGCTTGAGGTCGGGAAACATTGCTGGCCAGTTTAAAAAAGTCTTTTCCTTACTTCATAACCACTCGAGCACTTTTGGATATGTATTTTGAAACATTTTCCTTTTGTATGATCCATTTAACTACTACAAGTTTTTTTACATTTTTGGAGCGTCTTTTGATCTAAAAATACTCTGATAATCCCCTGATTTAATTTTTCCTTTAACATGTTCAAGACCTCCAGTACCACGAGCAGCAAAGCAGCCTCATAACATTATATTACCCCTACCATGTTTCCCTGTAGGTAAGGTGCACTTTTCATGATAGGCTTTACTTTGTTGTTTATAAACATATGCTGTTTTTCATTGTCAAAGATTATTATTTATTTATCTAGCGCCATTAGATTCCATGGCGCTTTACATATGGAAAGGGCAGATGAGGACAAGTACAATATGCATGGACAGCCAAGACAAGCAGGTACAGGTGGCAAAAGGATGCTGTCCGCAAGGGCTCACAGTCTACGAGGGATGGGTGGGGATACAGTAGGAGGGGGTAGTGCCAATCATGAGTTGGTGAGGTGGAGCAAGTCTGAATGTAAGTTAAAGGCTTGTCGGAAGAGGTGGATTTTCAAGTTTCTTTTGAAGGTTCCCAGGGTAGGCGAGTGATGTGCTGGGGAAAAGATTTCCAGAGTAAAGCGGATGCACGGAAGAAATCTTGTATGCGATTGTGAGAGGAGAAAATAAGAAGGGAGTAGAGAAGGAGCTCTTGGGAGGATCGCAGGTTGCGTGAGGGTAGGTACCGGGAGACCATGTCAAAGGTGTATGGAGGGGACAGGTTATGGATAGCTTTGTAAGTTATGGTTAGGGTTTTGAACCGGGATCTTTGAGAAGTGAGGAGCCAATGAAGGGCTTGACAGAGGGGAGAGACATGGGAGCAGTGGGGAGAAAGGTGGATTAATCGGGCAACGGAGTTGAGGATAGATTGGATAGGTGCGAGGGAGGTAGTGGTGAGGCAAGTGAGCAGGAGGTTACAGGTGGGAGATGATGAGAGCATGAACAAGTGTTTTAGCAGTGTTGTGGTCAAGGAAAATGCGGATCCAGGAAATGTTTTTGAGCTGGAGTCAGCAGGAGGGGGGAAAGGCTTGGATGTGAGGTTTGAAGGCATGGGAAGAGTCAAGGCTTACCACGAAATACTTGGCATGCGGGACTGGGGAGAGTCAGCAGTTGTTTACATTGATGGATAGGTCTGGGAGAAAGGGGGAGAGTGACTTGGGGGGAAGACAATGAACTCAGTTTTGTCCATATTCAGTTTTAAAAAGTGAGCGGAGAAGAAGAATGAGATGTCAGACAGGCAGTGTGGAATTTTGCATAGTAGGGAGGTGATGTCAGGCCTAGACAGATAGATCTGAATGTCGTCAGCGTAAAGATGATACTGAAGGCCGTGGGACTAAATAAGTTGTCCTAGGCCGAGGGTGTAGATCAGGGGTGGGGAACCTCAGGCCCCAGGACTGAATGCGGCCCTTGATGACTTTTTTGTGGCCCCCGGGCACATTCCTGAGGACCGCAGGGCTCAGGCTGGTAGACTCATTTTGATGACTGTCTGCCCTTTAAATCCAGCTCTCCAGGAATCTGTATGCCCCACCATCGGCTTTCCCACTGATGTACATGCCCCAGCCTCTTCTGTGATGTCTAGGGCTCTAGCAAGCCTGGATGAGCAGTTGAGAATCAACATGACCAATATCACTCACACCAAAGAGAAGCAGCTCCAGCCACCACAGTAGGGGTGAGTTGATTGTTTAACCAAATATAGCGTGTAATTTTCATGTTGATAATTTTGTACGGCCCCCGAAAAATTGTAGAAATTTTCAAATGGCCCTTGGCAGAAAAATGGTCTCCTCCCCTGGTGTAGATGAAGAAGAGTAGGGGGTCCTAGAAATGAGCCTTGGGGGACACCAACAGATAGGGAGTAGGGTAAAGAGGAGGTATGGGAGTGGGTTACACTGAAAGTCCAGTCTGTTAGATACGAGGAGATCCATGAGAGGGCTAGGTCAGTGATGCCAAGAGATTCCAGAATCTGTAGTAGTAGGAAATGGTCTTTGGTGTCGAAGGCAGAAGATAGGTCAAGGAGGAGAAGGAGAGAGTAGTGTTGCTTGCTCTTGGCAGTCAGATTATTGGTGACTTTGGTTAGGGCTGTTTCGGTGGAGTGATGGGATCTGAAGCCAGATTGTAGGTGGTCAAAGAAGGAGCAGGAGGAGAGGTGGGAGGACAGTTCGAAGTGGACGTGTTGTTCAAGTACTTTTTAGGTGAAGGGGAGAAGAGATATGGGGCGATAGTTGGAAGCAGATGCTGGGTCAAGGGAGGGTTTTTTGAGGATGGCTGTGATCAAGATGTGTTTGAAGGATGAGGGGAAGATGCCGGTAGTGAGTGATAAGTTGAAGACATGAGTTAGGGCAGGAATGAGGACTGTGATGAGGTTCGGGATGAGGTGGGAGGGAGGTGGGTCGAGGGCACAGGTGGTTAGATGTCATCGTAACAGAAGGGAGGAGAGTTGATCTTCTGTCACAGTGGAAAAGCTTTCTTTGGATGTGCTTGGCAGTAATGGGGAAGAACCGAGGGGACAGTGGGTCAAAGCTCTCTCTTATTTTGTCGATCTTCAGTTTGAAGACAGAGGTAACGTCGTGGGCAGAGTTGAGGGGAGAGGGATGAGGTGCAGGGGGTCAGAGTCGAGAGTTGAAGGTTTTGAACAGTTGTTTGGGGTTGTGGGACAGAGTGGTTATTAGAGATGAGAATCAGGCTTGTTTAGTGGAGGTGAGTGCGGTCTTGAAGTTAGTGAGGGACTCTTTGTACATGGCGAAGCGCTCCGTGGAATGGGATTTCTTCTATCTCCGCTCGACCGCCCTGGACGGCCAACGCAGTTCTTTAGTGAGGGTGGTGAGCCAGGGTTGCTTGTGTGTGCGGGTTTTGTTGTATGTGAGGGGGCCGGCCTGATCGAAGGCTGTAGTTATTGTGGTGTTGTAGAGGGTGGCAGCAGCGTCAGCATCGTGTGAGGAAGCTAAGCCAGTGAGAGAGAAAATGAATTCAGAGAATGAATGAAAGTCAATGAGTTTAAGGTTTCTACAGGGTTGAGTGAGTTTCCGGACAGGGGAGAGCATGGCAGGAGGGGAGGGGGAGGAGAAAGTCAGCAGGTTGTGGTCAGATAGGGGGAAGGGTGAGTTTGAGAGGTTAGTAAGGGAACATAGGTGGGTGAAGATAAGGTCGAGCATGTGGTCATCTTTGTGAGTTGCTGAGGAGGATCATTGAAAAGTCCAAAGGAGGTAGTCAGTGATAGGAGTCTAGAGAAAGCAGGGTGGGGGTGTCGATGGGGATGTTGAGATCGCCAATGATGATAGTGGGAATGTCGGAATAGAGGAAGTGGAGAAGCCATGTGGTGAAATGGTCGAGAACGATGCAGGTAGACCCTGGTGGTGGTTGATGACAGCCAGCTGGAGGTTGCAGGTTGAGAGGATATGGACAGATTGGACTTCAAAGGAGGGGAGGGAGGCAGAGGGCGGGAGTGTAATTGGGGTGAAATAGCAGCTGTCGGACAGGACAGGAGCAAGCGGACTCCTCCACCATGCTTGTTGCTGGGGCAGGGGGTGTGGGAAAGAGTGATTCTGTCATAGGAGAGTGGAGGCTGTGTCAGAGGGGGTAAGCCATGTTTCAGTGATATCTAGGAATGAGAGTTTGTTAGAGGTGAAGAGGTCATGGATGAATGAGAGTTTGTTGCAAACTGAGCGATTGTTTCAAAGTGTTTCAGATAGGGGGTCTGTGGGGAGGGGGGCAGGGTGAATTAGTATGAGCTTGTAGGGGTTGTGAGCATTTGTGTTGGGGAGTGGGTGTGGGTTAGAGGTGACTAAGGAGATGTGGTGTGGGGGACGAGGATTCGGGGATATGTCACCTGCAAGTAGGAGAAGTAACGAGACGGTTAGAACTTTGAAGGTGGAAACAGGAGAGTTTACTTGGTGGGCGTGCGTCTCTGGAGAGGAGGGACCGTGTGTGAAGGAACAGTTCAGGAGAGGGGGTAAGTTGAGTGGGCAGGATGGAGGGAGAGATCACTACTTCCTTAGTAGGTGGGTGTATGAGCAGGGTTAGTAGGAAGTGAAGTAGAATGGGGGTGAGGGTGAAGAGAAGAGGAGACATTTTAGGTATTAGCTATGGATGCAGCTCATCGAAGTGAGATACATCAGGGGGCGAGATACTGCCGGGAATGGGGTGCAGTCGGCGTGAGATGCAGTCAGGGCAGCCAGGAATAAGATGCAGTCAGGGATGAAGTCCAGGCAGGGGTGAGGTTTAGCCATGGATGAGATGCAGCGGGGGATAAGATGTAGCCATGGGTCTGGAGGAGCATGAAGATGAATGAGGTTGATGAGGTTGTAGTAGGGTGCTGGCCGTAGGGATGAGATGCAGCCAAGGATGAGGAGCAGCCAGGGGTGGGATGCAGTCCGGAATGAGATGCAGCCAGGGATGAGATGTAATCAGGGATGGAGTGTAGCCAGGGATAAGATGCAGTCAGGGATGAGGTAAGGCCAGGGATTTGAAGTAGCCAGGGATGAGATGTGGCTAGGGATGAGAAGCGGTCAGGGATGAGGTGTAGCCAGAGATGAGATGCAGCCAGGGATGTGATGCAGCCTGGGATGAGATGCAGCCAGGGATGAGATGTATCCAGGGATGAGGTGCAGTCAGGGATGAGGTGCAGCCAGTGATGAGATGCAACCAGGGATGCAGTGCAGCCAGGAATGCAATGCAGCCATGAATGTGATACAGCCCAAGATGGGATGCAGTCAGGAATGAGATGCAACCAGAGGGGAGGTGCAACCAGGGGTCAGAAGCAGGGAGCTGGTTGTTGGCAACTGTCCAGCTGGTGTTGGATTGTCGGTGGGGGTTGACGATGGTGTGAGGCAGGCCCTCTGGCCTGATCTGCGTGGCGCTTTGCTGGGGTCTTCGGTGCAGGACGGCAGTCCTGGGGGTGGTAGGTGCCGGGGTGCAGTGGCGGTGAGTGGGGCGCTCGACTATCAGCCTCCAGGCCTGAGAGTGTTAATCGGGATTGGGAAGGAGGTGCGGGCGAATGCTGGTTACTCCGCACGGGGCTGTAGGCTGCGAGAGAGAGGGCTGCAGATGGAATCGGGCTGTCAGACCAGGGCAGGGGTCTGGCTGGTAGTGGGGGAGTACGCTGGCGGGTATTGCTCACCTGATGGACCCACCGGGAGTCCTTGATGCCAGCTGCTGGATCGCTGATGTGGGGAGGCAGGATCTGCTGGAGTAGTGTCGGGAGGGCCGTCGGCAACATGATGTGGGTGCCAGGCTCACACGGACTCAGGTTCCTCTCATGGCACTTGGCTGTTGCAGTGGGGCAGCAGGAGATGGTCGCCTGGGCGGTGTTGAGGGCCCTCCGGGTAGGGAAGAGCAGGGCAAGGAGGGTCCTGGTGCTGCTGATCAGCAATTAGGCATTGGCGCGGCTCAGGTCGAAGACCCAGGTGGGGGAGCCACAGATCAGAGCCACAGGCATCACGATCAGGTCAGTTACTCATTCAATGTGTGGCCAAAAAGGTCGGGGGGGTGCAAAGGGGTGACAACGATGAGGATAGTCGTGTGACGAGAAGACAGGTGGACGTAGATGGGATGGATGGTGTCCACATATCTGGAGCCTCTTCACACGCATCTGTCACACCCAGTGGCCATCTTTATACATGATCTCTACCATATAGGTAACCAGAGCTTTAGGCTATATTCGGACGATGCGTTTTTGATCCATTTTTTGCCGATCCATTTTTTTTCAGTGAAATGCAGTGACTTTAAGGCTGCATACTCCCAATCAGAATACGCAGCGTTTTGGACACAGCGTCTTGCTGCTGCATCCAAAACGCTGCGTAGTACAGTATAAGCATAGTGGATGAGATTTCAAGAAATCCCATCCTCTCTATGCTTAACCCTACCGCAGCGATCTGACAGCTGCGGTGCAGGTTGCCGGCATTCCACTCCTCCGCAGCATGAAATGAACAGTTGGAAGCGGCTCCCATCAGGTGACTGCAGGGAGAAGCCGCCCCGCACCCACCGCACATGGTGAGTACAGGGCACCCGCGGCTTCACTCAGGTTTTTTTGCATTTCTGCAAAGGCAATGCATTTCAAAAATGGCATTCAGACACAACGTTTTGTGAGAATCCATTTTTGGGCTCAAAAACAGATCCTCACAAATATGAGGCTACATTCAGACAGTGCGTATTTGCTGCGTTTTTGTGGATCCACTTTTCTGCTTTAAAAATGGATCAGCTTTTCGAAAAAAATGAATAACTTGCTTACGCTGTGTGTTTTTGATCCAGTTGTGCTGTATTTTTTAGCTGCTGCGTTTTTTTCTCCATTTACAATGGTTCTCCATTGGAAAAGCACAGGAGAAAAACACCACACAAATTGACATAGGCCCTTTTCACATCTAAGCCTGGTCTACGTTTTGTGTGTTTTTACCGCTAAAGATGCATCTAAAGGCATGCGTTTTTGCCCCCATTGATTTCAATGGAAAACACATAGAAAATGCATGCAAAACGCATGTGCGTTTGCAAAAACACAAAATGCATGTATTTTTGCAAATGCAGCCCTAGATGCAAAAAACAACGTTTTTTGCTGCGTTGCAAACATACATGCGTTTTCCATTAAAATCAATGGGGCCAAAAACGCATAGAAACGCAAATGCAGCAAAACGCAGACCGGCATTAGATGTGAACTAGGCCTTACTCATTCTTTATGAGAATCCATTTTTGAGCCCAAAAAGGAATCATCACAAAATGTTCTGTCTGAGTGACATTTTTTAAATGCATTGACTTTGCTGGGATACCCAGTGTCACTGCATTTCAGTGCCAAATACATATCCTCAAAAAATGGATCAAAAACGCACCATCTGAATGTAGCCTGAGCATGTCAATTTGTGTAACGTTTTTCTCCTATGCTTTTCCCACAGAGAACCATTGTAAATGGAGAAAAAAATGCACAGTGTGACAAGATGATCTGTTTTTGCAGCAGAAAAGCAGATCCTCAAAAAACACAGCAAAAACGCACCATCTGGATGTAGCCTGAATTCAAAGTAATTTATATATTTTAGAGTGCTTTCACACTGGTGGTTTTGAAAAATGCGGCAAATACAATCAAAAAAACGCATCTGCTGCATTTTCCGCCTACCGGCTGCACTTGCGGCAGGCCCCATGCATTGACTATGGGGCTTGCGGTAAGTGTGCGGCAGCCGCGGCAAGTGTGGTTTCAGCAGTTGCGGCATATGTGGCCACGAAAAAAAACGCTGTCAGGCTTAGGGCCAGCCAATATTAGACATGACCGCCATGAATTTCTAGTAAAGTATTAAAAAAAATACACAACACAGAGAAAAAATTTTTTATTAGAAAAAAAAACAAAAAAACACTAATGGTACCGTCACACGCTTCAACATCGCCGGCGATATCGCCCTAAAACATCGATGTTGCCGTTGATGTCGCTCGTGCATTGATACATGTAACATGGCGATTCAAGTTAAGTTATGTTGCCTCAGTTGAGTCGCCAGGTTCCAGTGCATGTAGTGAAACCTGGCGATGTTGCTTAGGCGATCTGCTGTGATCGCTCTGTGTGACATGGCGATAGCGATGATAAAAGCAACTTCAGACATCGCCGAAGCAATCCCGTAGGCGTGTCTAGGCATAGTTTCAACCTGGGCCGGTGTGCGGGGATTGGTGGCAGCCCGTGCATTCCGATTGGTAGTCCTTGTCCAAGGCGCCATATTTGATGATCTGTGTTTCCATCAGCAGACTCATCTTCTTCTCCAATAGTGCTAAAAGGGCTTGTAACAAAGACCGTTAATACAAGTCTGCAGGCCATTGATGTGGGCTGTATATGTGCGCATCTTCTGCATATTAATATCGACACAAACATGGACAATACCATTGTGTGGGAACACTATATATGTGACACATCACTGACCAGACACAAATACAGTTAGGGCCAGAAATATTTGGACAGTGACACAAGTTTTGTTATTTTAGCTGTTTACAAAAACATGTTCAGAAATACAATTATATATATAATATGGGCTGAAAGTGCACACTCCCAGCTGCAATATGAGAGTTTCAACATCCAAATCGGAGAAAGGGTTTGGGAATCATAGCTCTGTAATGCATAGCCTCCTCTTTTTCAAGGGACCAAAAGTAATTGGACAATGGACTCTAAGGGCTGCAATTAACTCTGAAGGCGTCTCCCTCGTTAACCTGTAATCAATGAAGTAGTTAAAAGGTCAGGGGTGGATTCCAGGTGTGTGGTTTTGCATTTGGAAGCTGTTGCTGTGACCAGACAACATGCGGTCAAAGGAATTCTCAATTGAGGTGAAGCAGAACATCCTGAGGCTGAAAAAAAAGAAAAAATCCATCAGAGAGATAGCAGACATGCTTGGAGTAGCAAAATCAACAGTTGGGTACATTCTGAGAAAAAAGGAATTGACTGGTGAGCTTGGGAACTGTAAAAGGCCTGAGTGTCCACGGATGACAACAGTGGTGGATGATCGCCGCATACTTTATTTGGTGAAGAAGAACTCGTTCACAACATCAACTGAAGTCCAGAACACTCTCAGTGAAGTAGGTGTATCTGTCTCTAAGTCAACAGTAAAGAGAAGACTCCATGACAGTAAATACAAAGTGTTCACATCTAGATGCAAACCATTCATCAATTCCAAAAATAGACAGGCCAGAGTTAAATTTGCTGAAAAACACCTCAAGAAGCCAGCTCAGTTCTGGAAAAGTATTCTATGGACAGATGAGATAAAGATCAACCTCTACCAGAATGATGGGAAGAAAAAGTTTGGAGAAGAAAGGGAACGGCACATGATCCAAGGCACACCACATCCTCTGTAAAACATGGTGGAGGCAACGTGATGGCATGGGCATGCATGTCTTTCAATGGCACTGGGTCACTTGTGTTTATTGATGACATAACAGCAGACAAGAGTAGCCGGATGAATTCTGAAGTGTACCGGGATATACTTTCAGCCCAGATTCAGCCAAATGCTGCAAAGTTGATTGGACGGCGCTTCATAGTACAGATGGACAATGACCCCAAGCATACAGCCAAAGCTACCCAGGAGTTCATGAGTGCAAAAAAGTGGAACATTCTGCAATGGCCAAGTCAATCACCAGATCTTAACACAATTGAGCATGCATTTCACTTGCTGAAATCCAGACTTAAGACGGAAAGACCCACAAACAAACAAGACCTGAAGGCTGCGGCTGTAAAGGCCTGGCAAAGCATTAAGAAGGAGGAAACCCAGCGTTTGGTGATGTCCATGGGTTCCAGACTTAAGGCAGTGATTGCCTCCAAAGGATTCGCAACAAAATATTGCAAATAAAAATATTTTGTTTGGGTTATGTTTATTTGTCCAATTACTTTTGACCTCCTAAAATGTGGAGTGTTTGTAAAGAAATGTGTACAATTCCTACATTTTCTATCAGATATTTTTGTTCAACCCTTCAAATTAAACGTTACAATCTGCACTTGAATTCTGTTGTAGAGGTTTCATTTCAAATCCAATGTGGTGGCATGCAGAGCCCAACTCGCGAAAATTGTGTCACTGTCCAAATATTTCTGGCCCTAACTGTATATCTGCACACATATAGTTAATCCAGGCTCCAACAGTATCCATACACAGATCTCAAGAGAGTTGTGACTACGAGACGTAGCTGAAAAAAACACATACCCATAACCATAATTGGCTTAATACAGACAACACCACACCAGCGCTCCTTTATTACACTTTGGCGACGCAACAGTGTCTACCAACAAGCCGCCACACATCACACGAGAGTTGAATGAGAAGCCAACCAAACCGCACATGCATTGGTTAAAATCCATATTTGACACACACGAAAGAGCTAGGCTTCAAATGCAGTTGTAGCGACCAATAAAAGTGTTATGGGCGTCGTAAAACACACTGTGGCACGCCTACCTCCTAGCCACGCCCCCCCAAAAAACCCACTTTGCTCATGTGGTTGCCCTGTGTGATGGGGCAACGTCCACTTGCAACTTCAACTCCCAAGTTGCTTAGGCAATTTCTGCATCGCCACATCGCCCGAAGTTGAGAGAGACATCACTATGTGTAACAAGGCCAAAGCAGAATAGCCGTTATGATGCGATTTGCGTCATATCTGGCTCTCATTGACGTTGTACACCCACGTACACTTCGCAATGTGCGCCCATGGAAGGGGAGATGATGATCAATAAGGATTATCACGCAATAATTACACAATATTACACAATAATTACAGTATAGGTGTTGGAGAGAAGCCACAGGAACGCCCTGTGTGACTTCTCAAAATCTCAGAAGCCCCAAATCCAGAGGTAGTAAAAGCACTTTTCTAAACTTCACAAATACACTATTTTACAGAAAAGGATCGCTAGATTAGCATACTCAGGGTGCAGGGACAGGTATTAATAGGCTGGGGGTCATTTTTAGGGGTCAGGTTCCCTTTAAATACAGGGTTTTGTTGCATTATTGCTGGTTCTTTTGCTCTTTTTTGCTGTGCTTTGCTGGGTTTCTAGGTGCTCTTTTGATTTGTCATTTGTCTTCAGCTCATATTTAAATAAAGGTAGTTTATTCACCACAAAAGCAGTAAAAATGCAACAAAATGCAGTCATGTTTTTTGCTGCATTTTTGCTCTTCCATTGCTTTTTTAGTGTTAAAAAAACACTGCAAAATGTTTAAAGAACTGGCATGCTGCTTCTTTCAAAAACGTAGCAGGTTGCAAGTGCTCCCAACATAGGGTCTACCAGCTTATATCAAGATGTAGAATTTTTTTAAAGAATTTTTTCAAGCTTCCTGAAGTTTGCAGGTGTTTTGACACCTACACGGTGTAAATTATGGTAACAATACCAAATCTGGCAAAAGCTATGAAGTCCAGGAAGCTTACAAAATCCTTAAAACATCTGTTTAAGAGAGCTTAAAATTTTGGGAGGATTTTTTATGAATATTTATTTTTTTATTATTATTATTTTTGGAGAGCAAACATTTATTAATGCAGAGAGTCAGTAGCGTGCGAGGCCATCTCTTGTACAGTTATGTGATAGCAAGTCATATAAATAAAGCATATGGCCATTATATGCTTCATATACATGGTCTTAAAAGTCTGTTTACACTCATGAAACACCATATTATTAGTGATGGGCGAATCCTAAATTACTCGGAATCGCTTGACTCTAGCGAGTCCGAGCCCAGGACTCGCTACTCGTTGCGAGTCTAGCGAGTCCAATGTTAATGAATGGGGAAGCGAGTAATAGCGAGTAGTGTGCGATTTACAAATCACAGATGTGTCTCGGAAGCTTCAGCCTGAAGCAATCCTAGTTTTGCCATTGATTTGCATTGGACTCGTTTACTGTGCAAGTAATCGCTGGGAAACTCGCACAGATAAGAGTCCTGTCTGCTCTGTGTGCTGGCTGCCGCAGCTCCAGGGTCCTAGAGCCCGCCTGCTGCCTAATGTAGCAGAGCTGAGATTGTTCTCAGTCTGCTCATTCCCTGTGCATAGACATCAATATCTATGCACAGGGGATGTAGCAGAGAGGACATCGCGTTTTGGACTGCGTCGGACGGAAGAGGATTTTTTTAATTAAAGAGTCCCTAATGGCTTTTTTTTTTTTTTTCTAATAAAAAATTTTCTCTGTGTTGTGATTTTTTTAAAACAATTTAATAGAAATTCATGGCGGTCATGTCTAATATTGGCGTGACCGCCATAAATTTCGGGCTTAGGGCCAGCTGATAATACAAAGCTGGCCCTAACTTCTTTATTACCCAGCGTGCCACCGCCACCAGGGCCGCCCATGGTCCAGGGGTTAATAAAGACGCAGTCCCTTTTATTTACATTGTTTTATGGATTTGTCAGAAAAAAATTTCACGTGGGCTTCGCCGTATTTCTGGAACCAGCCGGATCCAGCAGGCAGCGACGGGCTGCCCCCAACCCCCAGGTGCCTATTTGTACCTGGCCGGACACAAGAATATAGGGGAGCCCTTTTTTTTAATTATTTCATGAATTTCATGAAATAATAAAAAAAAAATGCGTGGGGCTCCGCGCAATTTCTATGTCTAGCCAGGTACAGCTAAGCAGCTGGGGGCTGGAATCCGCAGCGCAGGGATGCCCAAGCTTTCTGGGCACCCGCCGCTGCAAATTGCAGCCCGCAGCCGCCCCAGAAGATGGCGCGTTCATTGAAGCGCCATCCTCTGGCACTGAACCCCGCTCTTCCAGCGGCCCTGGTGGCAGTGGCACGCTGGGTAATAAAGGGGTTAATACCAGCTTTGTTATACAAGCTGGTATTAAGCCCGAGATTCTTAATGTCAGGCCACGTTTGACCCGGCCACTAAGAATCTCCAATAAAGGGTTAAAAAAACACAACACAGAGAAAAATTTTTATTTGAAATAAAAAAAAAAGCCATTAGGGACTCCATCTTTAATTTAAAAAATCCTCCTCTGTCCGACGCAGTCCAAAACGCGATGTCCTCTCTGCTACATCCCCTGTGCATAGATATAGATGTCTATGCACAGGGAATGAGCAGACTGAGAACAATCTCAGCACTGCTACATCATCTCTGTGAGCAGGCGGGCTCTAGGACCCTGGAGCTGCGGCAGCCTGCACAGAGAAGACAGCTGGACTCGGCTCGCAAAGTAACAGCAGTTACTTTGCGAGTTTCCCTGCTATCACTGGCACAGTAGCCGAGTCTAATGCAAGACAATGGCAATCCTAGTTTTGTCAGCGTTTGCCATTGATTTGCATTGGACTCGTGCGAGTAAACGCTGGGAAACTCGCAGAGTACCGAGTCCTGCGAGTCCCTTACTACTCGCCGAGTAACGAGTCCTAGCGAGTAGATTCGCCCATCCCTACATATTATGGATATTGCTTCTTGAAAATGTGCAATCACTTTAATTTCATTCCACACATTTACAATAGATATTTTTGCCATGTGCACAAATGTAATATATGTATAATTCATATTGAATTTGTCCTTGCATTGCTGCCCACTAGCCTTAGGCTGGGGTCACACTTGATCCGTTATTGGCCTTGGATCCATTATTGGCATCATTTTTTGCACTTTTTTGTTCTAAGGCTAGGGTCACACATGCCAATCCATTTTTCTAAGTGTTTTCTATGACTAATCCGTTTTTCCTAGGCTGCATTTTATGCCTCCTGTGTCCCTGGACGTTTTTTGAAAAACGGAGGTTTTATGCGGTGATTAGGGGAGCGCTGGAGAAAGAGAGGAGCCAGAGGGTCTTAGAAGTTAAAAACTTAATTTATTACAATATCAGCAGTCGCTCTCTAATGCCACTACGCGGTTCAATAGCCAACGCTATCTTCCTCAGGTTGTGTCACCTGAGGAAGATAGCGTTTGCTATTGAAATGCGTAGTGGCGTTAGAGAGCAACTCCTGATATTGTAAAAAAAGTGAGTTTTTAACTTCTAAGATCCTTTGGCTCCTCTCTTTCTCCATCGCTCCACTAATCACCGCATAAAACCTCCGCTTTTCAATTGGGACATCTCCCTTCAGGGAGAGCGGTGTGAAGCTGCTCAGAAACTAATTCAGGTACAGGACCTGCCGCGATGTCACAGGGAGATGCCCACTCTGATCATGTGGTCCGGGATCACCTCCGAAGGATCCAGTGTACACACTCTGCATCTGAAGGAGGTTTCCCTGCCCCTCACATGAAAGCACACACCCCAGTTGTGCGGGGGCTTTGGCACAACTGGTCCAGGTGAGTTAACAGTGTTATCATTCACAATATTAAGCCCCCTGTTATATGGGTCCTCACCATTGGTGCAATCGCTCTCTCTTCTTGTGTTTTACATATCTGGATGTTTTTTTCAACTTTGTAATTTTATCTCAAAAACGCATATGCATTAACGCATGGTACCTATATGTACCATGCATTAACGCGTGCGTTTCCTATAGTGCCAATGTTAAAAAAACACATGCATTTTGTTACTGCACCCAGAAATGCTGCTAGCAGCATTTCTGGGTGCAGGGAAAAAAATGGATCTGTTTTTTAAATATGGGGCCCTACAGGAAAAGAGATCCTGCAAAAAAATGGCACAAAAAAACTGATCTGTTTTTTAGAGCATTGTTTAGAGAAAAAATGACAAAGTCCAAAAAACACAGAGCTGCACAGGAGGGTCAAAAAGCACCCTAAAAAAATGGATTAGTTATTGAGATCAAGGGAAAAAACTGATGCCCAAGTGTGAACCCAGCCTTATTTCAGCATTCCAGTTAAATTAGTGAATGGTTAGCAACTTGAATAAACTTATTTGTTTTCATAATTATTTATCCTCCTAATATATAAGGCTTCAATACTCACTCCACCCAATCAAAACCAAGGAGTTATCATGTGCCAAGGGGAATTGGATTTGTGAGTGACGTTTCTTCTGCAGCCCACTCCATGGAGAGTTTAATGAGGAGCTAGGCAACAGAATTGTGAGAACAGTAATATCCTGTAAATGATTTTTGTGTATAACTTCTGCCACTGGAAGGGGCAGGCCCCTAGTCAAAGCAAAGAGTTGTTACTGCGCAGCTCGGCACCATCTTAGGCTGGCTTCACACCACGGTGTGATCCGGTCCGAGGCTGTCAGGCATGACCCTGACAGCCCCGGACCGGATCAGCACACAGAACCGAGGGCCAAATGTGCCCTCCAGTCCTGTGTGCAGCCGGATGCCTGTAATTGCAGCCGCAGCTGCTGTTCTTTCAAGACCGAGGCTAGCCGCGGTCCTGAAAGAACAGCGGCGTGCAGCCGCCAGTGTCCGCTTGCCGGATCCTCCCAGACTGGGGACAAAAAAATGGTCCGGGACTGTCTGGTTTACACCGGACAGCCCCGGATAAAAAAAAAACGTGGTGTGAAGCCAGCCTTAACAGTGCAGTACAACACAGCTACACTTTGCTACAGTTGCAGTTGTGTTTGCTAATGTGTGCAGTTTGGCTATGGCCAGGGTTACACATACAATCTATTTTTGCCTTAAATCCGTTTTTGGGATTAGTTTAGACTTGTTTTTCTAAGTCCAAAATCGCATATGCATTAACGCATGGTGCACTTAAGTGTCACTGTGTTTTTTAACAGCACATGCATTTTTGTTCAGCATCCCAAAAAATGCCGCATGCAGCGTTTTTGGGTGCTGTAAAAAAAACGCATGCTTTTTTTTAACATGGGGTCCTATGGGAAACGCATGCGTTAACGCATGGTACATATAAGCACCATGCTTTAACGCATCCATTATCACATATGCGTTTTTAAGAAAAAATTACTAAGTCCAAAAATTTCCAAAAAACGTCCAGGGCCTCAGGGGACACTATTGTCACCCTAAATAAAACGGATGCATTTTTCTAGGGGCTTAAAAAAGTGAATGGGCATGTGTGACCCTGGCCTATGAATCCCCCGCAAGATATTCCTGGAGAAAGTCATCATCGTCATCCCCCTCACAGGCAAAGAGTGCTTCAGCAACACCAGCACTGTATATACATGTTTAACATATATGCCAGAATGGTGAACATAAATACCAGAGTGGGGGACATATATACCAGAATGTAGGACATATATATTCGGTAGAGGTCCAGGATGGTGCACATTTGTAAAGAATTGGGGAGTATTACCACCATAACAGTGTCAGCAGCAGATCCCCCATAACATCATGACCACATTTTTTGCTTCAACACGTTTTTTTCCTATTTTCATCCTCTGAAACCTAGGTGTATCTTATGGTTCAGTGCGTCTGAGGGTGCATATTGACGATCCAGACTTGCAGCATTTTTGGCGCACCTCCGCAGCATGTTTCTTTCAAATTGCGGGGTTGGGAGCGATCTTCTGCGGGTAAATGCAGGGAGAAGCTGCCCTGCACCCACTGCAGATTGTGAGCACAAAGTGGCTGCGCTTACTTGCGGGTTCCCATGGCTTCCTTCAGGCCCGGAGGCGCTGCGTCCAAGACACAGTGCCTCTGGATAGTAAGCGCATACCCTTGCAGTCTGAAAAAAATATAATGTACATATTTTACTCATTGTGTACATTTTAAATATGTCTGTTATAAATATGTCTTACATTAATATGCTCATAGTGCTACTTTAAAGGTTATCTCGTCCTGAGACGTCACAACATTAAGTTCCTCGTAAAAAGATAAAGATACTGACAGTCTCGGAAGCGATTATGCTAATTTGGTACAACCACTTGATTACATATTCATTGTGGTGATGTATGGTATGAGTCACATTCAATTCTATGCAAATTAGCACTTATTGCCTCATTATAGTAGTATGTATGGCACCATAAGTTTGACAAGATAGTACTTACTGTTCAGTTTTTATCACTGGCTGTAATATGGCTGTAAGCCTTTCTCTGTTGCTCCTCATTGGGATATAGTTTTAAATTAATGCCATTAGTGGATGTGTAATGACAAATATAAGTCAGGGAGTGAAGCATAACTTCAAATATCTGTCAGTTTAGTGATATCTTATGTGAAGAAAAGATGTCAAGGAATTATTTGCAACTTCAAATCTGGGTCACCACTTGATAATTATCACCATATGGCTGTCTGACTATAATTGCTCAATAAGAAATCACTGTCTGAGAATAAAATTTGCTTGTTCATTCTAAAACATTTGGTCCTCTCTATTTACAGAGCTAGGAAAGCAAAGAATGAATAAAAATGCAATAGTGATATTTTCTATTCATTTCTGTTCAGGTTTACTATAATGTATGGAATGAAATCCCAAATTCAAATACATCTGATTGCTACAATGTGGCTGAATTTAGGCAAAACATAGATAAAGTGTATGGCTAGGGTCACACTTGGGAGCCTGCATCCAGTAACTGGATGCATTACTGGATCCAGTTTTTCCCCTTGTCTGTTTGGAGGCATTTTTACCGGATCAGGTACCTGATCAGGTACCTGATGGTACATATATGTACCATCAGGTACTGGATCAGATTCCCATAGGGTCCCATGTTAAAAAACTGATCAGGCCAAAAAGGCCAAAAAATGTTGCAGACTCTATTAAAACCTGACTTCTCAAAAACTGGATCCAGGAGACAGATTGCACTTTGGCAAACAATTGTTAACATTGGAGTCTATGAGTCAGGTACCTGATCAGGTTTTCAGGATGAAAAACTGGATCCAGTAACTGGATTGCAAAAGCAAGTGTGATCCTAGCCTATGTCAGTGATTAGAATAAAAAAAATATGAGGCCCGATGAATCATTTCGAGGGTGTTTCAAGATGTTTTCTTTCTTTTACCTTGTGGTATTAGCAAAAAATATTTTAACCACATTTTTCAAAATGGTGCACTAATAGACATTTTCAAGAGCAACATCAGATAGAGCAGAGGTCCCCAACTCCAGGCCTCAAGGGCCGCCAACAGTGCAGGTTTTCAGGATTTCCTTAGTATTGCACAGGTGATAATGTGATCATCTGCACAGGTAATGATTCCAAACCATGTGCAATACTAAGGAAATCGTGAAAACCTGCACTGTTGGCGGCCCCTGAGGCCTGGATTTGGGGACCTCTGAGATACAGTTTTCACATGTCAGTGTGAGAGCACCCTTAAGGTCTAAGGGAATAGCTATTCTCCTTACAGATATTAATCCTGCAGACTTGCAGTGATGAGACTTTTAGCGGCAATGCTCTTCTGGGAAATATGCAAATTGTCTCTTTAGGGATAGGCAAATTCTAGTTGCACTTATTGAAAGCAGTCAAATTTGACTCTTTTCCCAAAAGAGCATGCAAGATTAAGCTCCATAAGGACAGTAGCTGTTCCCTTAGACCTCATCTTAGCTCCTAATACAGCCAGATCAGATCCCACACACTGCACTGATGAGGGACAATCACCCTGAAGTGCAGCATCTGCTGATTGGGGTTCTGATCTGGCACAAATCCTAAGTCATATTAAAAGGCTTGTTAAAGAGTTAATTATGGATTTAGGATGGCTACCTGCTATAGGTGGCACTAGAGTTTGTCTACTTCCTCACTGAAGTGACAATTTGCATATTTCCCAGAGGAGCATTGCGGCTTTAAGTCTCCTCACTGCTGGCAGGCAGATTGATGTCCATAGGGAGAATAGCTGTTCCCCCAGACCTTGTCTTAGCCACTCATACAGCTAGATCAGAATCCCCACACACTGCACTGATGAGGGTTAATCACCCTGAAACACAACGTCTGTAGATTGGGGTTCTGATATGGCATAAATCATTTCATACTGAAAGGCTCATTAAAGAGTCAAATTTGACTTTTTGGATTGGTACTTTCAATAAGTGGCACTAGAATTTGTGTACTTCCTCCCTGACGAGACAATTAGCACCCTGAAGGACACATCATGTTTTCTAGGCATTGAATGAACAAGTTGGCAACATATTGAGAGTGATGCTCTACTTGTATGAGGAGACAGACTTCGCCACAAGTACTGTTGAAATGCGTCGAGAGTTGGTTACTTGAGTTCTCAATTTATTAAGATAGAAATAAGAACAATGTTGTTTCTTTCGGTAATATGAATTGTAATGTGTAGGGATATTTTAGGGAGCTTCAAGGGTCAGTCTTCGGTAAGTGGGGGCGCAGATAACTATTAAAGGTTCAACCTCCATGGCAAGGCACGGACCAGATCCTTTAGGGTATTTTTTTAGGGCCTAGAAAAATTGCTGTGTATCATCTATTTTCCCTTTAGGTATGTTTATCTACATTCCTTGATTCATAGGATTTGTATTACATCCTAATTTTAATTTATCAACATCAGAGTTTTACTATTGTTGCTACTTTTAATGATTTAATATTTTAATTTAAATGGGTTGTAAAGTTCTGGATATAAACTAATTGATGCACCCAATATTATTGTAAAGTCTGTACGATACTTATGATAATTCCGTTAAAGACATAAAGCTAAAAATGCTTCTTTAATAAAAACAGCTGAAAAATAAAAATAAATTAAATAAAAATGCCTAAATCTGGTTTCTGCTTTACTGTGCACAACATTTACATTGCTTTATACATTAACTACTTGTTGGACCACCAAAATAGTAATTTGACCAGAATTACATAGATCTGCATATGTAGAAATTGGCTATTTTTTATTAATGTTTTATAATAAAAAAATAAATAGTACAAATTGAGAATAGTGAATGAAAAAGTGAATAGGCCATGTGTTAAACCCAAAGTAAAAGGTTGATAATTATCATACTGAACATATTGTCTGAATGTTAAGAAAAAAAGCATTTTTTTTATTTAGCAAGAATTAGCAATGTGGGAGAATTTTTTTTATATTTAGGCTCCATTTAAGATTATAAAGAAAAAGTGAAAGCAAATTAAATGAGTGGTGAGAGAGTTTTAAACATCCGCAGCTGAGATTGATCTTTCATTCTTTCGAGCTGTTTGACTTGTGTCATCTCTACTGTTTACAGAAAGGCTTAAATGCTTTTTTATTCCTGGTCCACCCACACAGATTCTTTCTTCCAAATCATATTTCATATCATTCTATTTTTCAAGACTTCCAAACAATCAAAAACATCCTCTGAAAGACACAGACACCTGTGACATCAATGTGAAGCTATATACTTACAACTGAGCTTTTATAATTTTTACTGTGGTTTTCAATACCAGTACTTTGCACAACAGAAAACTTGAACAGGTCAAGAAGTAGAAGTTTGAGAGAGTTAGGGTCATGTCACACGCATCAATTTACTGAACGATATCGCTTAAGCGACCTGCTTTTTTGATTGCTTAAGCGATATCGTTTGTGCGTCGCTGCGTGCAATCAAACGATTTTTCATTGAAAAATCGCTTGATTGTTTGATTGCAGATTTGTGAACATGTTCACAAACCTATCGCTGGTCGGCCGGTGAACACTCAGCTTCGCTGCGTGTGACACCGGCTGAGCAACGATGAACAAGCTCCCAGCGCCTCGCAGCCTATGCTGGTAGCTCGTATCCATGGTAAACGCGGCGCCTAGTAACCCGATGTTTACCATGGTTACCAGCATTCTCGCTGGTCCAGATCGTTGGTGAGTCTGCCTGTGTGACAGCTCACCAACGATGTGAACGATATTGTTAGCGATGTTCAGTAAATTGAACCGCGTAACGTGGCCCTTATTAGTTATTGATGAACGGGTAGCAAAATATTTGCACTCGCTATACTCGTAATAAGTACTTTTTAATACTAGCATATTCGTCTGAATAGCGAGTCCAATGTTAATCAATTAATGATTGGCTCCACCCACACACATCCAGCCATAAAACGAGTCTTTCCGGGACAGGGAAGGAGGGTGGGCTTTTTTGTGCTTCTGCAGCATAAACACCCCAGAGAGACCCTAACATTAAATCTGCTCTCACTGAGGTGCCGGTTCAACTTTGTGTACTGAAGGGCAATATTTGTCAGATCGACACATCATTCACGAGCACCAGCGTTACTCGCCAAGTAGCAAGTATTGCGAATACTGTACTATCCATTTCAGCAGCGAATAATAACGATTACACTTGCTCATCACTATTATTTATACAAGTTTTAAAATAGAAAAGGAGTGTTTTGCAGGTTATGCCTTACAGAAGGTATATACTTTGTCATAGATTTTTAAAATCATAACTACACTTCTTTTTGAACATTATGTATTAAAAGACAATTACTCTAGTTTGTGGGTCCTGATACATACAGTATGTTGTCAGCTCTGCAGGCAACACAATCAACATTAACCAGATTAAGTTAGTTGAAATCGCCTGCACTGCTGTACAAAGACCAAAGTCCAAACTGATATCTGATGAATTAAAATGTAGTTTATTCAACCCGTTTCAAAGTGTTTCCCCATTTATTCTTTTGGAAATCCTTAATCGGTGGATTTCCTAATGAAGAAGTAGGAAAACACTTTGAAATGGGTTGAATATACCATCTTTTAATTCATCAGACATCAGTTTGTACTTTCGTCTTTGTAAAGCAGCGCAGGTGATTTCCACTAACTTTATCCGGCTCATGCTGACCCTTCTGCATTAGTGCATGTGGATTCTGCAGCAACTGTCTGGGTTTATGTATCTGGTTGTGGGTCATACAATCTCACAAAGTGAGCAATCCGCTCTGAGCACACACTATGGCCCAATTCACATATATGCGCCGGTGCGCCAAGTGCAAGCGCAGGTGCATTCACAGCCCAGTGCAGGCAAGCGCATAGGCATATAGATGCAGAGCCTTTGCACTCATTTGCTCTCATGCCAATATTACCTCCTATGGGCGAGTGCAGCCAACCGCAGGAGCCTGAAACCCGAAAGCTCAAGTGTGACAGGCCCAGTGTCACAGTGCATGCGCTTGTCCAGCTGCACCCGGAAATATCACATTATGCGTTTCCGGGTGCATCTGGATAAGTGCATGCGCTGTGACAAAGGCCCTGTCACACTTGCACTTCCGAGTTTCGGGCTTCTGCGGTTGGGTGCGCTAGCCCATAGGAGGTAATGTCGTCATGAGCGCAAGCGAGTGCAAGGGCTCTGCATCTATGCACTTGCCTGCACTGGGCTGTGAAGGCACCTGAGCTTGCACTTGCACCAGCACAGGGTAGGCAAACGCAGGGGTACTTAGATGTGAAACGGCCCTGGTTTGTTGGGGTAAGAGCCTATTGTGCTTTTTTATCCACAGCTTTCTCAACCTACAAACCAAGGCATAGAAGAGAAATCAAATGTAACCCTATGAAATATTTCATTAATGGGGTTTTGGACATTTAATTTTTTTATTTCATCGGATGGATTTGTGGAAAAATAACAAAGTGAGCTTTGTGTGCATCTGGTCTTCGCTGAGAAAGCATCAGTGAAGGTATCATGACTACAGCACGTAGCTATTCCAGCCAATTATGGGGCTTGTGCCATCTACCTCTGCTTGACTGCTTAGCCCAGTTATTGTTTCCAGCAGCCATGTGCTGTAGAGGAGACATCACTGCTGCACGCTGTTAAACAAAAAACGTAAAAATGAAGGCAATGACTTGACCTCGGGCAATGCACGTTGTTATGTCCAACGTGACGAGGTGAGGCAGCTTGCGTATATTTTTTGCAAAAAACGTACAGACCAATAGCCCTGTTTTTGATACTTTTTTGATAGCACTTGCTAAAAACTTGGAAAAAATGCCTATTATAAACAGAGAGCTTTTTGTGTGATTCCTGTGCCGATTTTTGCACTGATTTTTTGCAGTTTTCTGGTGGTGGATGAATGCGGTTATTAATCGCATTCATCAGTGTGCAGTACTCATTATTGTCTGGTGGTTGTTATGTCCAAGGCCTACTTAGTATCAGAGGCTCTGACCAAAAATAAAGATCTTAGAAAAGCTGAAGAAGATGTCATGCTTGAAACGGTTAAGAAAAAAAAGTACATAGCGAGATATGCTGAGGACATGAAGGAAGAAGTAGTGGGTCAGGTGAGTAGTTTGGGTTTTTTATCCCTTTGGTTGGCTGATTGCCATTTTGGTGAATTTGCATGAAGCAAATCACAAAAAAAAATCAAATTTGTGGCAATTACCGTATATACTCGTGTATAAGCCGACCCGTGTATAAGCCGACCCCCCTACTTTTGCCCCAAAAATCTGTAAAAACCTATTGACTCATGTATAAGCCGAGGGTGGACCCCAGAACAGGTATACAGCCCCCAGCAGTGTGGTATACAGGCCCCCCAGTGGTAGTATACAGCAGCCCCAGTGGTAGTATACAGATTCCCCAGCAGCCCCAGTGGTAGTATACAGATTCCCCAGCAGCCCCAGTGGTAGTATACAGGAGCCCCAGCAGCCCCAGTGGTAGTATACAGATTCCCCAGCAGCCCCAGTGGTAGTATACAGGAGCCCCAGCAGCCCCAGTGGTAGTATACAGATTCCCCAGCAGCCCCAGTGGTAGTATACAGGAGCCCCAGCAGCCCCAGTGGTAGTATACAGATTCCCCAGCAGCCCCAGTGGTAGTATACAGGAGCCCCAGCAGCCCCAGTGGTAGTATACAGGAGCCCCAGCAGCCCCAGTGGTAGTATACAGGAGCCCCAGCAGCCCCAGTGGTAGTATACAGCAGCCCCAGTGGTAGTATACAGGAGCCCCAGCAGCCCCAGTGGTAGTATACAGGAGCCCCAGCAGCCCCAGTGGTAGTATACAGGAGCCCCAGCAGCCCCAGTGGTAGTACACAGCAGCCCCAGTGGTATACAGCAGGCCCCCAGGGGTACATATAGCAGCCCCCAGGGGGTACCCAGCAGCCCCCTGGGGGTACCCAGCAGCCCCCTGGGGGTAAAAACAGCCCCTGGGGGTACCAACAGCCCCCAGGGGGTACCAACTGCCCCCAGGGGGTACCCAGCAGCCCCCTGGGGGTACCAACAGCCCCCAAAAGCTGGCACTGTCCCCCTTGTAAGGCCTCCCCCCCGCTGCTTATACATTACCATCCCGGTGTTCTGATCGGCGCCGCTCCTCGGTGCTGCGTCTTCATCCTCCCGTCTGCGCTGGCTGCATCCAGGATCTCCGGCGGTCGCACGATGACGTCATATCGCTGCGACAGCCGGAGATCCCGGATGCAGCCAGCGCGGACGGGCGGATGAAGACGCAGCACCAAGGAGCGGCGCCGATCAGAACACCGGGATGGTAATGTATAAGCAGCGGGAGGGGGCCCTTACAAGGGGGGACAGTGCCAGCTTTTGGGGGGCCATATGCACTGCTTCCCCCTGCCGCTGATTGACAGGGGTAAGCAGTGCATATATAATGAACGGCCCCACGTGACGGGGCCGCTCATACAGCAGCCCCCCCCCCGCCTCCTCCAGCCTCCACAGCCCCCGGGACACAGCCCCCCCATATATGACCCGTGTATAAGCCGAGGGGGGGACTTTTCAGCCCAAATTTTGGGCTGAAAAACTCGGCTTATACACGAGTATATACGGTAGGTTTCCAATCCAGCACCAAGTTAAAAAAGTAAAATCTTTAATATGATTTAATTTAAAAGATATTCTATTGTCATGTAATGTTTCCTCTTAGGCGTATGTGGCGCCCCTGCGACCAGGCAGCCACAGAGGTAAGCTGAGACAGGTAAGGCTAGGGTCACACTTGGCATGCGTTTTTTAAGGTGCTTTTTGGCAACCTGTGTTTTTGCATGCGTTTTTGCTGTTAGGTGTGGGGCCCCTTAAAAAACGCATGCAAAAACACATGCGGAAACGCATGGTACCATTTAGTGCCATATAAAAATGCATGCGTTTACCATAGGGCCCCATGTTAAAAAACGCATGCGTTTGTGAAAAAGCACCAAAAAATGCAGCGTGCTTTTTCAAAAAATCATGAATCATGCAGAATTTTTTGGTGTTGAGCCAAAAACACATCCAAAAACGCATGGCTCATTGAGACATGCGTTTTGTCATTGGAGCATGCATTTTTAACATGGGGGTCTATGGATGCGTTTTTCCATGTGTTTTTCACAAAAGTCATGTGTAAAATCTGCATGGAAAATCTGCAAGTGTAACCCTAGCCTAAGATGGTCAATTCGCACAAACACCCACACACACTCTGATCCTGAGCCTAAGTCACTTCATATCAGGCGAGGGGTGGTGGGAGTAGCTAAGTGTGGGTGGAACATAGAAAAGAACCCTGGAAAGGAGTGGAGGAACTGGAGTAAAACCCAGGAACACTAAGTTGGAGAAAGGTTCCCTGGAGGGTGGTAAAGTGGAAGCATCCCCAAGCCGAGACACCCATCAGCTAGTCAGTGACTGAGACTGAACTGAGACTAGCTGGGCCCGACGGCCTGCACCACTAATGGCTGACCGGGAACCCAGGCTGACACCTGAGAAGGACAAAAAGAGTCAGGTGTACCCGACTAACCCGAGACACTGATGGCTGAGCCAGAGAACCAGAGTGCTGGCTCTGTAGATGTGGCGATTAAAGCTTCAAGTGCCCAACCACAGAAAATCCAGCGGGGTGCGGGAACTCTATGTCCCCGAACCTAACAATCGGTGCAATGAAGGACAAAGCCATCATACTAGGGGTAGTGACCCAGGTTGTGGGACAACTCACTACAAAGCCTGTAACGGCCAGACCGTAACCACATGCAAAGGAGTCGAGAGAGAATGAATGGGCCCAAAATGTACACTGAGGAGGAATGACGCAGAGGAACTGTCCCAGCTGCAGTGAGAACCTATACCCGTGAGAACTGTAACAAGCTTCTGCGTAAGCCGAAGTACGTTACAAATGTTGTGAAAAGAACTGTTTGGAACTCTTGTCAATCATGTTGTTGAGAGTTGAAGCGATGGCTGGGAGGACCACCGTGGTGCAGAATAAGGTACGATACACAAGATGGGAGTGCAAACCACAAGGGTGAATTTATTAACAGGCGGGGAAAGATGTGCAGAAGGAAGGTTCAAGGGTAAACAGTGGCAAACGAGATTTAACAAACTTTTCGCTTTCTCTAGTTGGTCCGCTCAATAGCACGGTTCTCCAACTATCACAAGTTAAGAGCACACAGGTAAATTCACAACAGCAAGGTACAATGCTACTCTACGTGTAACCTTTCTGGCCTTGCTACACAGGCCACACGGCTGCCGTGTTCTATCTACTGAAGCCTATTCTACCCTGAGAGGTGCACAATATTCAACTCACAGTGATGCAGGGATTTGGATGCAGTCCTGGGGGCCCCCAACAACAGCAGTCTTATCTGAAGGTGCACACGGCTCCTGTCTCGAGTCGATGGGCTGCAAATCTTCTCCTTGCTTCAGGTTCTCACTGGATCCCAGGCATGTCTGTGTCCCACTTTCATTTCACACGAACACTGCAGTCCTTTCCAAAACACACAGAAGGTCTGTTCCTCTCTACACATAAACGGGCTGTTCCAAAAAAACACACTCTCCAAAGGGGGGAAAACATGACATACCATCATCCCACAGCTGGAGGGGTTTCTGTCTCTTAAAGTGGCAGCGTGTTTCTTACGGTCCCACACAGGCAGGGATTTCTTAAAGTGGCAACGCTTCTCTTACTGTCCATAGCAGTAGCCCCCCAATATGCCTCCCTACTTAATGATGGTCGTCCTCGGCCATCACAACATCAGGTCCACAGTGTAATGACGGGCCGTTCAATGTGAACACAGCACCTGTGGAGGAGACAACAATGGCAATACAGCAGACTGAGTACATTGTTCAACATATCGGATTGGTGGAACCCCTGCAGTAGACCTCTGAGACCTTCTAAGATCTTGACTATCAGGCCAGGCCTGGCTAGCTCCCGGAGGAACACCTGCTGCAGGAGCCACAGTGGAATCTTGGCTGGGCTCTTCTTCACGTGGCGGTAGGGGCTCATCCATGGGCTCCCCGCTTCTGGAAGGCTGAGGGTCCCCCACTGTGTTGGGGACTGTCCACCAGTCATCGTCGACTTCACACACAGGTGACGTGAGTTCAGGGAGCAGGGTAGAGAATGTAGGAGATATTGGCGTAGGAGAAGCTTCGGACCGACATGGCCGCAGCATATTTCTGTGTAGTACTCTAGGGCCGGACGCCCCATTCTCAACTTGCACCTTGTAGACTGGGCCATCAGCATATACCCGTCCAATTACTCTGTAGGGTTGTACTTCCCATCTCTCACTCAGTTTGCCCTTGGGGCGCTTCTCTCTGACTAACACTCGATCTCCATGTTGCAGCGGTATTTCCTGAATTGGTTTAGGGCTCGTATGTTCTTTCTTCTGTAGCTGTTGACCGGCCAACCGACGGATCGTTTGTAGTCGTTGTCGATATTCTTTCACCCACGACGTGACAGTTCGTTCCATGAAATCCTCTGGCTGCTCCAAATTCAGCTCGATGATTTCTCGCCCAGCTCTTCCAAAGAGCAACAGATATGGGGTGTAACCCGTAGTGGAGTGAACTCGGTTATTGTAGGCCCAGACCAATTCTGCCAGGTAATCCGGCCAACATGCTTTCTTATCTTCCTCCAATGTCTGCAGCATCTGAAGTAGGGTTCGGTTGAAGCGTTCACATGCTCCATTGCCTTGGGGGTGGTAAGGTGTGGTCCAAGATCGCTCAATGCCATACATACGATATAGTTCCTCCATCACCTTGCCTTGGAAACATGCCCCTTGATCGGAGTGGATTCGCTTCGGGCATCCATACACCCGGATAAAGTCTTGGCAGATAGCCCGTGCCGCCGACTCTGCAGTCTGATCTCTAGTCGGGGTGACTACAGCGAACTTGGAGAAATGGTCAGTCATAACCAAACAGTATTGTAGTCCCCGAGCTGAGTGTCCCATGAGGAGATAATCAATCATCAAGATTTCTAGCGGTTCCTTGGTCTGTATGGTCTGAACGGGAGCCCTCTGTTTGGTGCTTTTAATGAGGTCGCATACTCGACATCGCCGGCAAACCTCTTCTACCACAGACTCCAACCGGGGGCAGTACACGTACCGCTGTAACCATTAGTAGGTCTTTGCAGGTCCGAAGTAAGCGCCAAACTCGTGGGCTTCTTTAGCTACCTCTTGAGCCATTTTTCGGGGATGACCACCTGCCATCTTGCTTCTATTTCTTTTGGCTGTTGTCTCTTACGATATAACACTGATTCTCGAACTTCTAGTCTATCCCACTGGTGTAAGACGCTCTTCATCTCGGTGTCCAGGTTAGCCCTTTCTTGCTTGTCGGGCTTCTGCTTCTCAGCTACCCAGTGTTTCATCTGTTGTAGCCCTTCGTCTGCAGCTTGAGCACGTCCCCATTCTTCATTGGTTCTTCCCAGGGACCAGGGCAGTGTGCAAGCCTCCCTACTTAATTGTGACGCAACCACTGGGGGCCCAAACTTGCTAAAGTCTGGCGTCTCTTCCTCCTCTAGTTGTTCATCGAGATCCCCCACTGGGATCTCCACCGTCACTCTCGACAGTCCATCCGCATTTGCGTTTTCGGTAGCGGGACGATAACAGATGGTAAAGTCGAACTTTGCAAGGCGAGCCACCCACCGTTGTTCCAAGGCTCCCAATTTAGTATTCTCAAGGTGGGCCAGAGGATTATTGTCTGTTCGGACCTGGATCTTGGTCCCTGTCAGGAAGCCAGCAAATTTCTCTGTCATGGCCCACACTAGGGCCTGGAGCTCTAGTCGAAAGGAGCTATAATTGTGGGGGTTTCTTTCATTGTCCCGCAGGGACCTACTGGCGTAGCTGATGACTCTTTCATGTCTGTTCTGTATCTGAGACAATACTGCACCGAGTCCATGAAGGCTACCATCCGTGTACAGCAGGAATGGTCGGTCGAAGTCCGCATAGGCTAGGATCGGGGCTGAAGTAAGGGCATTCTTCATAGCCTGAAAAGCCTCCTCTTGTCTCTGAGCCCAAGGGATGCCCTGGTTCTTTGACACTCCGGCGGTCCCCCTCAGCAGCTCATTTAAAGGACCCGCCACCTTTGCAAAGTCTTTGACGAACCGGCGGTAATACCCGGCGAGTCCAAGAAATGCCTTGAGTTCTCTCACCGTTTGAGGGACTGGCCACTTCTGGATGGCTGCCACCTTTTCTGCAGAGGGCAGGACTCCATCTTGTGAAACTGTGTGGCCCAGATACTCGATCTCTCTCTTGAAGAGGTGGCATTTTTTCGGCTTCACCTTCAGGTTATGAGCCTGCAGTCTTCCGAGTACCTGTCCAAGCCGGTCAAGGTGTTCTTTGAACGAGGCCGAAAACACGATGATGTCATCCAGATAGATCAGGGTAGCTTCGAAATTTAAGTCCCCCAAGCACTTTTCCATCAGCCGTTGCAACGTGCCCGGAGCATTGGAGAGTCCGAAAGGCATCCGATTAAATTCAAACAATCCCATCGGGAGAATGAACGCAGTCTTTGCTTTGTCTTTTTCCGCCACAGGTACTTGCCAGTACCCGCTTGCTAAATCCAAGGTGGAGAAGTACTTGGCCTTCCCCAATGCCGTCAAGGATTCTTCGATTCGTGGTAATGGGTACGAGTCGCGAACGGTACAGGCGTTGAGTTTTCTGTAGCCTACACAGAACCGGATGGTCCCATCCTTTTTCTTGACGAGTACCACCGGAGCCGCCCAAGGGCTCTGACTGCCCTGTACTACTCCCGCATCCAGCATTTGCTTCAGTAAAGTCTTCACCTCTTGGTACATCTTGGGAGGGATCTGTCGGTACCGTTCTCGAATCGGACGAGCTTCCCCGGTTGGTATCTCATGCATGATAGCTTCAGTGCAGCCAAAATCTTCAGCGTGGCGAGCGAATGCAGCCTAGTTCTTCCACAACATAGCTTCTACTGCTTGCACACGCTCGGGGCCCAGCGATTTCACATCCACTTCCATCTGATCGAGGATGACCTTTCCACTCCACTCTGGGGAGGGCATCTCTTCAGCCCTCGCAGAGACTGCTAGGGTCCACCCCGTACCTTCTATCGGCGATAGGGATATATCTTTTTGGCTCACCACTTTGTAAGTATACCAGGGCCAGATCTGTCCCTCGGGGCAAGGTGACCTCACTGGGGCCCACATTCAAGGCTCTGATAGGGACGCGTCCTTGTTGGACCACAGCTACCGTACGAGCTATCATAACTTCTTGGTCCACTCTTCCGGTTGCTACAGGCTGCACAATCACTTCTACCCCATCGAGATTGCGATAGGTTCCCACTGGGAGGTGTAATATACTTTCTCGTCCGGGAGGCAGGATTATAGGCACCTTCCCAGGAGTCCTGATGACCCCTACCGTCTGATGAGATGGCACACTCTTCTGCGTCCCACAGACACGAATCAGTCGCTGAAGTGCGTCTTGAGTAGGCTTATGTGTAGTAGCCTGCTTCCAGTATCCGGGTCCCCGTTTGACGAACATAATCTGATCTAATTCACGTAGGACATTCATCCCCAGTATTACAGGTACATCTCCTTTGACAGGCTCGGGGACTAGTAGGATCCCTTTTTTCCCCACTTCTTGCCCACAGATACGAACATTCATCCACACAACCCCTGTGACCGGGATCGGTTGCTGGTTAGCGGCAATCACCCGGATCAATGTCTCTTTCTCTGGCCTGGCCAGTGCCTGGAAATGTTGTTTGAAGTATGCTTCTGGCATCGTCGTCACTTGTGACCCGGTATCTATCAAGCAATCCACTGGGACACCCTCGAATTCAGCACGTATGATGGGACACCCAGCGATCAGATGTTCGTCATGATGTGGAGCGGCCTCCCTTCTCACCTCCCCCGCAGAGTGCCACACTACTGCGGGGGTTGGTAGTTTAACGGAGATTTCTGTTGGCCTTGAGTGCTATTCCGGCACCCTCTGGCAATATGCCCCCGACCTCCACATCGCCAGCATTGGATGTCTTCTCTTCGTTGAGGAATACCTCGTGCCTCTGGTGGCTGCTGAGAGGAAGCCTGCACCCTCCAGTTTCCCATTGGTCGCGCCGGGGAATTATTGCGTGCGTACGATGGGCCAGGTTGAAAGGAGGATGGTGCAGCTGGGTAGGGAGGTGCAACAGACAGATCCCTCATTCTTTGCTCCATCTGGGTCAGCTTCTCCTGTACATTGAGAACGGATTTCTGTAAATCCTGCACCACCTGGACCAGCACCTCTTGGCGGTTTGGGTCCACGCTTGACTTGGCGGCTCGGATGCGCACCACCCCAGAAGCGTAGCTTTCTTCTTTACTTCGGGCTACTGTTTCTGCCAGGATTTGACGAAATGTAAGAGCCGGGGTCGCTCGGACCCGTTCTGACAGGGCTCGCCTCAAGGATATGCTGTGTAACCCTAGAATAAACTGCTCCCGGAGTATCCGGTCTGTGGAGCCTATGCCGCCGAGTTCAGCTGCCTCCTTTTTCTGCACCTCTGCTAACACTTCTTGTAGTGCTGTGGCATACTGAGAGATCCCTTCTTCTTCCCGCTGCAGCCTCGAAAAAAATTTGGCGCGAAGATGTCCCGCACTAGCAGTCTCGCCATAGATTTCTTCCAGGAATCCAACTAACTCTTTCAGGGTACTACGGGTGGGTTCTGGTTGTAGACAGACGTTTCTACGGGCTTCTCCTTCTAGGGCAGTCAAAGCGATGTCCACTTCAAGCTCTGTTCCAATGTTATAAACCTTTAGGGTGCTCTGCAGTCGAGACACCCAGTCACACAGTGCCATGTTATTGCCGTCAAACTTTGGGAGTACACTAAATATAGTGCCCATTGGGAGTGTCCTTGCAGGGGTTCCACCATTGCCCACATTACCCCCGTTAATATTAGCATTCCCGCTGTTGCTGTCTGCTGCCTCCATCTTGGTGACCGTACCCTGCTCGCAGCGCCACTTGAAGCGATGGCTGGGAGGACCACCGCGGTGCAGAATAAGGTACGATACACAAGATGGGAGTGCAAACCACAAGGGTGAATTTATTAACAGGTGGGGAAAGATGTGCAGAAGGAAGGTTCAAGCAGGGGTAAACAGTGGCAAACGAGATTTAACAAACTTTTCGCTTTCTCTAGTTGGTCCGCTCAATAGCACGGTTCTCCAACTATCACAAGTTAAGAGCACACAGGTAAATTCACAACAGCAAGGTACAATGCTACTCTACGTGTAACCTTTCTGGCCTTGCTACACAGGCCACACGGCTGCCGTGTTCTATCTACTGAAGCCTTTTCTACCCTGAGAGGTGCACAATATTCAACTCACAGTGATGCAGGGATTTGGATGCAGTCCTGGGGGCCCCCAACAACAGCAGTCTTATCCGAAGGTGCACACGGCTCCTGTCTCGAGTCGATGGGCTGCAAATCTTCTCCTTGCTTCAGGTTCTCACTGGATCCCAGGCATGTCTGTGTCCCACTTTCATTTCACACGAACACTGCAGTCCTTTCCAAAACACACAGAAGGTCTGTTCCTCTCTACACATAAACGGGCTGTTCCAAAAAACACACTCTCCAAAGGGGGGAAAACAGGACATACCATCATCCCACAGCTGGGGGGCTTTCTGTCTCTTAAAGTGGCAGCGTGTTTCTTACGGTCCCACACAGGCAGGGATTTCTTAAAGTGGCAACGCTTCTCTTACTGTCCATAGCAGTAGCCCCCCAATAGAGTAACAAGTAAAAGCCCGGCAAAGCCCAATACGGTGTGGATTCAATTGTTTATCTGCAGACGGGAGAAAGAGACTGTAATCGCGCAGAGATCGTTTATGCTGCCTGAAGGTACGGAGCACTTTACACATGTACATTACACTTCAACCACGGATGTCCTGGGAACTGGTCCTACCCTCTATGCCATCTAGCTACACCTGCCATTATCCCCAGTGGTCCCGATTGCAGCGGTGGCCACATATAGCCGCACACTACGGGTGGTGTCACAAATAACTTTCATTTAAACTACCTCTTTCCCAAAAACTTTTTCCTTTTCAACTGAATCCAGGGTCATGGAAGCCAGGTCTTGACCCCCATGACTCCCCAGAGACTGTATAGCCCGGTTCCGAGTACCCCACAGCCCTTGGGCATGTCACGTATAAAGCATATCTTTTTGTCACAGGTGTAAAAATCAGCAGCCTGCATGCATATATAAATCACTATAAAAAAAATGTGATGTCGACTCTGAGCAACAAAATGTTCCACCTTGGTCAACATTTACTTGTCTAGGTGGGAAGAAAAGTTTATTTTTTATGTGAAAAATATTATTTTGGTAATTATTGTGACTGGCAAGGGTGCTACACACTGTAGTTTATATTTAATTATCTGATCGAGAAATGTAATGACCATGCTAGCCTTCTCCTCTTTTCTCAGTCATAACCACAAGAATTTTAGGTTCACTTGTGATATAAGATTTGACTCTATCATTCTTTCAGGGGATGTTAACAGCAATTCATCACAGAATTCTATAGAAAGGAGGAAACAGCAGCAAACACCTTATTGTTTGTTACTAGTAGTACTTCACTATAAAAAGTTATTCCTATAGGAGAACTTTTCCACACTAAAAATCGCTTCTTCCAGTGTAAACAAGTAAAATAAATTTGCTATAAAAACATGCAAAAGATGGTCCAAAAGGGAATACCTGAGGTGGACTATTCAACTAGCTGAACAAATAGTGAGAAATATGTCCAGAGATAATTTATTGCAAGGCATGATAAATTTAAAAAAATCCATAATGTTATGAAAATTATTATATCTCCCATAAATATAGTTGTGAATTAAACAAGTAGTAAAATGATAAAATGTTCCATCCTTTATCAGTAATTCAGATGAGAAAATATTTTAAAGTTCAAAATTCGACGGCTTCAAAAAATGTTCCTCTTAAAATTAATTTTGCATAATAAAAAGCTTCTGCTTGCCTGGAAAATATGTGTATAAACAGATGTGGACCTGATGCTATCGCACCTGGAGGAGGGTGTCATGGTGGGAGCGGGATCTGTGGCACTGGGTGCGGCAGTTGTCTCAACCTTCCTGTCCACTTTCTTTCACCCTGTGCTGTCTTTTCCCCTCTGTGCTATCTCATTTGACATTTCTCCCCCTGTGTGCTCTCCTGCCTGTGTGGCTGTCACCTCCCCTCGTGTTCTCTCCCCTGTATGTGGTCTCTCTCCCCCATGATGTCTTCTCCCCTCTGTGCTCTCTCCTTTGAGCTGTCTACCCCCTGTGCACTTGCCCCTCTCTTCCCCCTGTGCACTTGCCCCTTCCTCTGTGCACTCAATCGACTCCTGTATGCTCTCTCTGCCACCTGTGTGCTCACCCTCTGTGCTTCATCTCTACCCCTTGGGATCTCTCCCTCATATGGTTTCCAAAAATGGCAGTAGCATAAGTGTGCATGCATGCTGGGTATATACATGTGCACTTACTCAGGTGGTGATGTGTCAGTGGTGGCAGCTGCGAGCAGCGATGCTGGGTGGCAGCGGTTGCAGCACCACTGGTAGTACTGTGCATTGTGCACTGTGTGCTCTCTGTCACCTGTGTGCTCTCTCTGCCCCCTCTGCATGCTTTTTGCCCTTTGTGTGCTCTCTGTGGTCCCCCTGTGAGTTCTGTTCCCCTTGTATACTCTCTGTGGTCTCAGTACACTCTCTGTATCCTTCTGTGTGCTCTCTGTGGACTCTTTGTGCCTCCTGTGCCCTTCTGTGTGCTCTGTGCCCCCTGTGTGCTTTCTGTGCCCGCTATGCATTGTCTATACCCCCTATGTGGTGTCTATTCCCCCTAAGTGCTCACCGTGCCCCCTATTCACCTGATGTGCACATTCTATGTCTCCCTGTGTGCTTACAGTGCGCGCTGTGTGCTTCCACCTGTGCACTCTTTATGCCTCTCTGTGCATGCTCTGTGCCCCTTTCTTATCTCCTTGTACACCTACTGTGCCTCTCTGTGCACACTGAGTGTGCTTTCTGTGCCCCCTGTGCGCTCTGTGTGCTCCCCATGTTCTCTCTGTGCCTCCCCTGTTCTTCCCTTAGTACCGTCTGTGCATTCCCTGTGCTGTCTTAGCCCCCTCTATGTCTCTGCCTCCCTGTGTGTTCTCTGTGTCCTCTTTCTGCCCCCTGTATGCATCACGCCACTACCGCCATCTTTGGACACCCAGCTTGGTGTGCAAAGATGGCAGCAGTATGACTAACTGGGCCTATGTGCACCCAGTAGCAATTTAAGGAAAAGACATGGCATAAAACCGGGAGCACACAAGTATTGTAAAATTATATACAGAGTAAATTTTTATTCAACATATATGCGGACAATACACAAGTTAAAAACAATTAAAACAACATCACGAGGGGTTCCGAAACCTTAATGATAACCAACATAGTTGTTATATACAGTAACACACACTTCGAAATTAAAGTAGGTAGAGACCAGGAAGTACAATGCAAATATAGTTTCTGGAATAGTGATGGATTATAGCCAAGAGATACACCAAAAGTATCCAAGTCGTGACCATATACAGTATATATACACGATATAATAATAGACGTGGTCCCTTGTATCACATATCGTAATTACCAAACAAAATTATACAAAGGATGGAGCCGGTATATGTTAATACACAGCAGAGGTCAATACACAATACAGGTATTAAATTGAGAGATCAGTACTGTATGCCTACTGGGCATGATGCAGCTTAAAACACATTGAACATAATGTAATTCAAACATGCTGATCCAAAGGAGTCTCTCTGGAGGGTTCAACCATATTATCAGATGGAGTAGATGAAAAAATTACTTATAACAACCACCCAGTGCAAACAGATATTGAAACAATGTTGGTGTTAAATATCCTAGGAAATAGTGAAAGTATCAATAACACTATGATCTATAGGAAATAAGATATGTACCAGGATGGCAGAAATAGGAAGGGCCCAAAATTGGGACTAGTTATAGACCAGCTGGTCTAGTATGTTTCCTCAAAAATTGTGTTGATATTACAGCTGCAATAGGAGGTAGGAGCTCACAAAATTACATACAGGAGCGAAGACCATAAAACAGTTTATAATGTGGTATGGCAAATTCTGAAATAAGGACCAGCAAATTTAAGATAATATTAGTCACCAGGAAAAAACATATAGTATTTAGTGCACCCAGAGACCACTATGGGTCTGTAATAGCAGAGTAATACCAATATGGTCCCTCACCACCCTTTAAGCCCACTGGTGATAGAAAATAAACATAAAGATAGTTAGGGCATAAATATTTACTAAGCCCAAGTAACAAATGTGCTACTAGTCACATAACAAATGTGCCACTAGTGCCTGTAAACTGTAATATCATGGAGTGGGAAAGCTGCCGGCTTTTAAACAAAGGCTCAGCTAATGCATTCCCCCCCACCCAGTGCTTTCTTCCCCGCTACCCAGTGCCTTGCTCCCTCTGTCCCTGACTCCGTGCACACTCCTCTGCTTCAAAAACACTGCCGGCTATTTCAAGCGATCAGCTGATGCTGACTGAAATAGCCAGCGGTAAAAAGTCCTTTGAAATAGCGAGCTATTTGCAATAGCGGCTTTTTCAAAAAGGGCCGCCGGGTATTTCAACGAACAGCTGATGCACTCTGACTTCACCGCCAACACTGCCTGAAGTGAGCGCTACTCTAACCTCACTTCTGGCAGTTATAGCGGTGCTGTGGGAAAGTTCATCTGAGTTCAGTGAGCTCAGATGAACTTTCCCACGGCCGAGTGCTGAGCTACATCTCTAGCAGCAGACGTGTGTGTGCTGGTAGAGATGTAGCAGAGATGAAGGAGAAGATATCGTTTGGACTATGTTGGAGGTTTTTCTTCAATAAAGATGAAGTAATTAATTGTGTTCTATTATAACTATTTAATAGAAATTCATGGTAGCCATGTCTAATATTGGCGTGACATCATGAATTTCGGGCTTAAGACCAGCTGATAATACAAAGCTGGCCTCTAACTCAATTATTACCCAGCTAGCCACCCAGCACCAGGGCCCTGGAAGAGTCGGATAGAGTGCCAGAAGATGGCGCTTCTATGAACGTGCCATTTTATGGAGCAGCTGCAGACGAATTCACAGTGAGTGGGGCAGAAAGCTTGGGCCACCCTGTGCTGCGGATTTCAGCCCCGAGCAGCCTAGTTGCACCTGGTTGAACACAAAAATAGGGCAATGCCCACATAATATTTTTTTTTCTAATTAATTCATTAAATAATTAGAAAAAGGGGCTTCCCTATAATTTTTGATTCCCAGCCAGGAACAACTAGACAGCTGGGGGTTGGGGGCAGCACGTACCTGCCTGCCTCCTGTACCTGGCTAGCATACAAAAATATGGCGAAGTCCCACGTCAATTTTTTATTTTTTAAACAAAAAGTTAGGGCTCCCCTATTTCTCATTCCCATTGAATAGAGAAGACAAGAAATGACATCAGGGACCCCTTTATTATTTTTTTAGAAATATCTTTCTCCACTCTCCTACTGGACTGTGCAGAAAAAAGCATGCGTTAAAAAACACAGTGTATGGCAGCCCTAATGTGTAAATGTTAAAAAAATGTATGCTGTAAACAAATGTATATGATATGGGGCAACTAGAATATACAAACACTATTTGAAGTCCTGTCATTTTTTGCCGGCAGAGCAGGACTCGTATGCCACTTACCCAGTGATATATCAGAAGTGCCATAAGAGTGAGTGATGATGGAGCGATCTGCTGACATCTCAGTTTTGTAAGTGGTGTAAGGAGAGTGGTTTGCCCTAGGGAGTGTGTGATGGTTAATGCAGGAAGAAGCCACCCATCATCATCATGACAACGGCTTTACAATTATAAATCTTGGACCACTGGCATTGTTGTTCGACTGCCACTGCACAATGTGCAGGCATAGTTCTCCAAAAATTAGCCCAAGGGGCTGTATCATGGTTGATAAAGAAAGCGGGCCTCAAGGGCCAAACAATCATGAAGCTAGGACTACTAGCTCAATAGTCGCAGTTTACAATGTCCAGGCATAGCCATAGTTTCTCCAAAAATTAGCCCAAGAGGCTGTACCATGGTTAATGAAGGAAGCAAGCCTCAAGGGCTAAACAATTATGAAGCTAGGACTATTAGCACAGTAGTCGCAGTGCCCAATGTGCAGGCATAGCCATAGTATCTCCAAAAATTAGCCCAAGAGGCTGTATCATGGTTGATGAAGGAAGCTGGCCTCAACAGTTAAACAATTATGAAGCTAGCTTACGACTACTAGCATATTTCTTGCAGTGCCCAATGTGCATGCATAGACATAGTGTCTCCACAAATTAGCCCAAGGGGCTGTGTTATGGTTGATGAAGGAAGGAGGGTCTAATCACTAGTGCCTCAAATGGAAAATATTAATGAACAGAACATTGTTTTAGCTTATTGATCAGGAGGTACATGTGGCAGAAGCAGGAGTTTAAAACAGGTGTAAGAAGAAGAAAAGAGGTTTGTAGGTAAAGGGGGTGGAAGTGATCACCAGTTGCATAAAATAACGTTTTTGGTGACTTTATATTGGGATGCTGTCATCAGGGGGCTTAAATACTGTTTCAAAATCCAGTCCTTGTTAAATTTTGTCATAGTCAGCCTGTTTACATTCTCTGTAGTAAGCCATGTGCATGTATCTGTGAGGATTGCCCCAGCGGCATTGAAAACACGCTCTGACATCACATTAGCAGCAGGACAGACCAGCACCTCCAAGACATATAAGACATATAAGGAGAGGTCTGACCAACTATGCAGCTTGGATACCCAGTAAATAAACAGAACAGAAGCATTAGGAATGATGCAGGTATGGTCACTTAGTCATTGACCATATTGTTTAACTTCTCCCTCCTTGACATTGTTACCGGTCCAGCTAGCCCTTGCTGATGTGCCGGTTTATTGAAGATGGCCCAGTTTGTGGACATTTTACCACCACCTCTTTTGGACCTGCTGGGTGTGTCTTTTTCCATTAATGCATGTTGTTGCAAAGAGCTGGCACCTCTGTTAGCAGCGATGTCTAAGGATGATGTTGTCATCAAGTGATCGACAACAGCCCTCTTGAAGGATTCAATTGTGAAACCCCTTGGTGACTGCAACAGTAGCGAAGGAAATTTGTTCTCCTACCGTGGGTCTAGAATGGTGACCAACCAGTATAGGTTGCTGTTGAAAATGTGGATCACCCAAGGGTCTTGGCACAGACAGTTAGATATGAAGTGTACCATGTGTGCCATGTGTGCCAAGCTGCAAAGAGATAAATATTCTGTGACCCCAGAAGGAGGAACAATACCCATGCTCTCCTCACACTGACTCTCCTCCTCCACCTCATCCTCTCCAGCCCATCCATGCTGGACAGACATGAAGCTGGGGTTGGGAGTCCCTGTGTAGCATGAAAGTTCCCCATGGTACCACTGAAAAATAAGTCCTCTCCCTCCTCATCTTCATCTCCCAACCATGCCTGATAATATTGGCTGGGCTGGGCAGGATCACCCACTGGTAAATCTTGCCCCATACCCAGCTGCTGGGCACGCAAAGATTCCACTTTTAGATTATGCAACAATTCTTTCAGCAGACATAGCATAGGGATGGTTACACTGATAAAACCTGATCACTGCTCACAAGCTTGGTGTAGTACTCAAAGTTATCAAGCAGCTCACAAATGTCAGCGATCCACACCCACTCGACAGTTGTTATGTGTCTTGGCTGAGTCTAAGTCTGGCAGACATATTTAAGTTGGTATTCAGCAACTGCCCTCTGCTGCTCACTTATCTTTACCAACATATGATATGTTGAGTTCCATCATGTTGGCAGGTCACAAATGAGTCAGTGCTTTTGCAAATACTTCCAATGCATCAAAGAGCTTTAATCACAGATACATTTTTTGACTGTAGAAATGCCCAAATACTGTTGTTGTAAAACCTGTTGTTGCTTCTTCTTTCTGTGCCTATTCCTGATATTTTATACATAACATGATACATTGCACCACATACAACAGAATATACAAATGCTGAAACAAAACAATAACATTAGAAATCAAGGAACACATTGCAGACAGTGAAAGTCTTCAATGTTTAAAACTATCAGGTGCATCTAAACACTTTGCCACAGTTCACAAGAGTAACTTGAGGTCATTCATATTCCATAGCATTAAGAAGGTTCAAAACTTAAAAAAGGTGGGGATTGGAGGAGAAACCTCTTGAGTGAGGGTGTGTGCACATGATCCATAGGCAATGCGTGGTGGAGGTAGTGCCTCTGAATTTGCGGGTACATGCAGGGAGACCGAAGCCACCCTTCTACTTATATAATTGGGAGTTGGGAATTCGGGCGTTGTCGCCGAATCCCAAGCTCCTTTGTGCGACTGCGAGTGATGACGCGCAGCGTCATCACGAGCCGTAGCCGCACTGCCCTGAAAAAAAAAAAAATATGCTCACCTCTCCCCGAGCTTCCTCCAGGCTTCCTCCAGACTTCCTCCAGGTTTCCTCCAGGTTTCCTCCAGGCTTCCTCCAGGTTTCCTCCAGGCTTCCTCCAGGCTTCCTCCAGGCTTCCGGTGGCTGCCGAGCTCTTCTTACTGCAGTCCAGGACCTGTGGTGATGTCACAGTCACGTGACACCAGGTTACTCCATGGTAACCTGGTGTCACGTGACTCTGACATCACCACAGGTCCTGAACTGCAGTAGCAGACCTGTGCTGACACCGGCAGCCTGCGGCAGCCACCGGGAGCCTGCAAGAAGACGGTGGGGGCTCGGGGAGAGGTGAGCATAAACTGTCATGTCTCTCTGCACTCTCTGTCCCTCTCATGTCTCTCTGCACTCTCTGTCCCTCTCATGTTTCTCTGCACTCTCTGTCCCTCTCATGTCTCTCTGCACTCTCTGTCCCTCTCATGTTTCTCTGCACTCTCTGTCCCTCTCATGTCTCTCTGCACTCTCTGTCCCTCTCATGTCTCTCTGCACTCTCTGTGCCTCTCATGTCCCTCTCCACTCTGTCCCTCTCATGTCTCTCTGCACTCTCTGTCCCTCTCATGTCCCTCTCCACTCTGTCCCTCTCATGTGTCTCTGCACTCTCTGTCCCTCTCATGTCCCTCTCCACTCTGTCCCTCTCATGTCCCTCTGCACTCTCTGTCCCTCTCATGTCTCTCTGCACTCTCTGTCCCTCTCATGTCTCTCTGCACTCTCTGTCCCTCTCATGTCTCTCTGCACTCTCTGTCCCTCTCATGTCTCTCTGCACTCTCTGTCCCTCTCATGTCTCTCTGCACTCTCTGTCCCTCTCATGTCTCTCTGCACTCTCTGTCCCTCTCATGTCTCTCTGCACTCTCATGTCCCTCTCCACTCTGTCCCTCTCATGTCTCTCTGCACTCTCTGTCCCTCTCATGTCTCTCTGCACTCTCTGTCCCTCTCATGTCTCTCTGCACTCTCTGTCCCTCTCATGTGTCTCTGCACTCTCTGTCCCTCTCATGTCTCTCTGCACTCTCTGTCCCTCTCATGTCTCTCTGCACTCTCTGTCCCTCTCATGTCTCTCTGCACTCTCTGTCCCTCTCATGTCTCTCTGCACTCTCTGTCCCTCTCATGTCTCTCTGCACTCTCATGTCCCTCTCCACTCTGTCCCTCTCATGTCTCTCTGCACTCTCTGTCCCTCTCATGTCTCTCTGCACTCTGTCCCTCTCATGTCTCTCTGCACTCTCTGTCCCTCTCATGTCTCTCTGCACTCTCTGTCCCTCTCATGTCTCTCTGCACTCTCTGTCCCTCTCATGTCTCTCTGCACTCTCTGTCCCTCTCATGTCTCTCTGCACTCTCTGTCCCTCTCATGTCTCTCTGCACTCTCTGTCCCTCTCATGTCTCTCTGCACTCTCATGTCCCTCTCCACTCTGTCCCTCTCATGTCTCTCTGCACTCTCTGTCCCTTTCATGTCTCTCTGCACTCTCTGTCCCTCTCATGTCTCTCTGCACTCTCTGTCCCTCTCATGTCTCTCTGCACTCTCTGTCCCTCTCATGTCTCTCTGCACTCTCTGTCCCTCTCATGTCTCTCTGCACTCTCTGTCCCTCTCTTGTCTCTCTGCACTCTCTGTCCCTCTCATGTCTCTCTGCACTCTCTGTCCCTCTCATGTCTCTCTGCACTCTCTGTCCCTCTCATGTCTCTCTGCACTCTCATGTCCCTCTCCACTCTGTCCCTCTCATGTCTCTCTGCACTCTCTGTCCCTCTCATGTCTCTCTGCACTCTCTGTCCCTCTCATGTCTCTCTGCACTCTCTGTCCCTCTCATGTCTCTCTGCACTCTCTGTCCCTCTCATGTCTCTCTGCACTCTCTGTCCCTCTCATGTCTCTCTGCACTCTCATGTCCCTCTCCACTCTGTCCCTCTCATGTCTCTCTGCACTCTCTGTCCCTCTCATGTCTCTCTGCACTCTGTCCCTCTCATGTCTCTCTGCACTCTCTGTCCCTCTCATGTCTCTCTGCACTCTCTGTCCCTCTCATGTCTCTCTGCACTCTCTGTCCCTCTCATGTCTCTCTGCACTCTCTGTCCCTCTCATGTCTCTCTGCACTCTCATGTCCCTCTCCACTCTGTCCCTCTCATGTCTCTCTGCACTCTCTGTCCCTTTCATGTCTCTCTACACTCTCTGTCATGCGTGTATACTGTGTCTATACTGTGTGTATAATATGTGTAATTTCTGCATACTGTCTGTCTATACAATGTCTCATGTATGTATATACTGTGTGCTTCTCTCCTCACCCCTCCACCACAGAGCCGCATCTCTCCTCACCCCTCCACCACAGAGCCGCATCTCTCCTCACCCCTCCACCACAGAGCCGCATCTCTCCTCACCCCTCCACCACAGAGCCGCCTGTATACTCTGCTACCCACACAGCCGCCTCGATACTCTGCTACCCACACAGCCGCCTCCATACTCTGCTACCCACACAGCCGCCTCCATACTCTGCTAGCCACAGAGCCGCCTCGATGCTCTACTACCCACTGACCCGCCTCTATACTCTGATACCCACTGACCCGCCTGTATACACACAATTCATTTCACCGCGCTCCCGATGCAATTGCATCGGGCCTTTTTACTAGTTATTCATAATTTGCAGTGAGTGCAGGGTGGCTTTTCCCTGTATTCATCTTATGGTGACCACTGCTATCTCCGCAGTATGAAATGAACATGCTGCAGAGATGCAGAAGTCCGGAAACCTGCACCACAGCTTACAACCCGTTGCAGTCGGGAGAAGCATAGTGAGCATGGGATTTCTCCCATCCACTATGTTGGTACTGTACAACAAACCAAAAACTGAACAGGAACACAAGTATAACCGCGCAGTACATAGGTACATGTTCACACTGGCCTAAATACAACAAATTTACAGAAAAGAAACAAAAAATGAGTAAACCTTAACAAAAGTAGATGAATAAATTGCAAAAGTGCCTGAAAATAAAAATAGGGTGCTCATTTTTGTTTCTTTTCTGTGAATTTGGTAAAACGCAGTTTTTTGGACGCAGCAGCATTACGTTGCATCCAAAACGCTGCAATTCATGATCGTGAGCATACACCCTTAGGGGACATTTTGGATTTATCAATTACAAGCCTATTTCCCATTAGAGATAAAATTACAAAAATGTTTTATTTACTTGATGGACTAAAATTAGAACAAGCAAAAGCAGCGGAATAGACATCCATATTTATGACACAGTCCACATACATATATTATGTTGCAATTATCTGACAATTATTTGTGACATCTTTGAACACTGAAAGAACGGCATATTTGAAAGCTTGTTCACATCCAAGCACTGTCTACACAAATGTGATGTTCACGCTCATAGATAATTATGTTTCTATTTACATGGCCATCATATAAATACTATCTTGGGGAATTTAAAATGATTAGTAAAAATCAAATTTGCTTATACTTACATATTGGCAGTGGCATCATAGCAAACAGCTGTGTTTTGTCCACACCAATTATAGATGCAAAATGTAAAGTCACAATAAATGCATAATAGATATCATACATCACAGTGAGGGAGAGGTGCAGCCACTTATCTCTAGCAACCATCTGTCCCTACCTGCTTGCAGGACTTGCCCTAACCAGCGGTCCACAACTTGGTGATGCTCCTTGGTCTTCCTAAGGCTGGGGTCACACTTGAGCCTTGGATCCACTAAAACCATTTTTCCAAGTTGAAAATGTTGAAAATCTGATCCGTTAATGGATCCATAGGCTCCAATGCAAAAAACGTAGTGTCCAAGTGCATTGCTAAAAACGCTATGCGTTTTTGCATTAGCATAAAAAAAAGCAGCTAGCAGCGTTTATGGGTGCTGTAGCAAAAATGCATGCTTTTTTTAACATGGGACCCTATGGGAAATGCATCCTTTAACGTATGGTACATATAGGTACCATGCATTAATGCATGCATTAATGGTAGCTTTAAAATTATGAAACAAAGGCATTTTAAAAAACAGAATCAGGTAAAAAATAACCAAAATTACTGCATGCCAAGTGTGACCCCAGCCTAAGGCTAGGGTCACACTTGGTAGGCACAATCCCATAAGCGGATCCATTACCAGATCTGGTATTGGACTGTGCATTCATACTTTTTTAATCTGTAAAATTGCAAACCTCATTTGGATCTGAATGCATTAATGCATCCGGTGTTGGAATGTGGTCTTTTGCAATTTTAAAAACAGCATTCGGATCCGGTTCCCATAGGGTCCCATGTTAAAAAAACCGTATCCGGTTTTGCAACCACTCCGAAAAATGCAGCCTGCATGATTTTTACTGCAGGCTGCAAAACCTGATATGGTAACCGGATTGTATTAAGCGCAATCTGGTTTTTACATTGCAGCCTATGGCTGCGGATCCGGATGCGGTTTTGAGCATTTTTATTGGTCAAAACCGGTTCAGGATCTGCAACCCAAACCGCAAATGTGACCTTAGCCTAAATGTGGGAACTACAGGAACAGAAAAAAAGGAGAAAACTAACTATGACCAAACAGTCACAAACTAAAGGCAACAGATGGTACAAAGCTATACCAGTACTTTAACCCATTCATCCCAGGGCGATTTTCCATTTTCTATCTTTTGTATTTTCTTCCCCATCTTTCAAAATTCATAACTTTTTTATTTTTCCATCAATATATATATATGAATGCTTGCTTTTTCAGGATGAGTTGTACTTTCGAATAACACCATTTATTTTACCATATAATTTAAACGAAAATTGTAAAAAAATTCCAAGTACGGTGAAATTGTAAAAAAAAGTGCAATTACACATTTATTTATTTATTTTTTGGGGGGGATTTCACCATGCTCGTTATACGGTAAAACTTACATATCAGTATTATGCCTCAGGTCGGTACAAGCTTGTAGATACCAAACATGTATACTTTTACTCTTATCTTAGTGGTGAAAAATAATTCACAAGTTTTTAAAGAAAATAACTGGGCTTGTGTCGCCATTTCTCATGTCCCGTAGTGTTCCCATTCTTCGGGGTCTGGAACTGTGTGATGGCTTACTTTTTGATACTTGAGCAGACAATTCTAATGATGCCATTTTTGGGTAGATGCAAAGTTTTTTTTTAAACATTTTATTTTCAATTTTTTCAACATAATTTAACAACATAACAACAAAAAATAGAAGCCTGATCACATATAACAATAATAACAGTAAAGGAGGAAGAAAAAAAAAGAAAAAAAGAACACAGAAGGGGGAAGAGAAAAGAGGATCATACAGTCAATGTTGCACCAAACACTTCCGAGTAAAGTGCAAATTGTTATAAATAATTTAGTATTATGATATAATAAAGCAACACTAGCTTATTTGCATCGTAATCAAATCAAATCAACCTCATAACGACATCACAGTATCCATACCCTTTTTCTAGGCTATATAATATTTACTAACTACCCAGGGCTGCCACATCATTGTTACCTTTCTTTTCCTTGAGTTAGATTGAACCAACATTAATTCATATTTACAGTGTAAATTTACTCTTTCTATTATCTCTTTTATATTTGGAGGAGGAACTTCTTTCCATTTCGTTGCCAACAATATACGGGTTGCTATCAATATATGCGAAACTAACCCTCTTATTTGACTTGGAATATTTTCCAAACCAATATGATGAATCGCCATACAAGGATTAATTAGTACCGCAACTCCCGTAATTTCCAAGATCACCTGCGCTATTACTGCCCAAAGAGAGGCAAGAGCCGGACACGCAAACCAAACATGTTTCTGAGAGCCTACCTGTCCGCAACCTCGCCAGCATAAGCATGAGAGGTGCGGGCTGAACTTAGCAATTCTATTTGGGCACCAATACCATCTCAGTTGCGTTTTCTTCAATTGTTCCATATGATTTACACATGAAGACACTCTTTTGATCTCCTTTATACTATTCCCCCAGGCTTCTAAATGTATTGATTCTCCCAGCTCCTGTTCCCATTTCTCCATGTAAGGGGCTTTGATTCTTTCAGCTGGGACTATTAAAGACTTATAAAATGCTGATATTCCCCTTGTGTTTAGATCCGAGGCCATAAAGCATTTATTTAGTCTCCCCTCCCCAGAGTCAGTACGTCCTAGATGTGAAATATTATCAAATAAGTGCCTAATTTGTAGGTATTGGTAGAAGTGTCTACGTATCCCAGTATATTTATTGGATAGTTGGTCAAACGGGAGGAGCCCCATATTTCCCTCCATCTCTCCCAAAGTTTGGATTCCCGCATCCCACCATAATTGAAGGTTTAAATATGGGATATGGGACTCGATAGCATATACCGATATTGACGCTCGAGGTATCCTAATAAGGGACGGAACCATTGTCCTCCAAAGCCTCACTGCCGCACGCATTGTTTGCAATAAGGGAGAGTAAGTGCTTGTCTGAATTACCTCTGATTCCAATGCTAATCTGGTGGAACCTCGTCTTGAATAAAATTTTTCAATCTGTAACCATTTCTGATCACCAGTCATCTGCCACCATTCACGTAAACCAACCAAGACCGGGGCCTTATGATACAACATTAAGTCTGGAAATCCCATCCTGCCTGCCTCTAATGGAATATATACAGAGCTTAACCTGGCACTCTACTTAGTAGAGTGCCAGGTTAAGCTCTGTATATAGTTATTCCTCCTTCCCTGGGCACCTACGCTTGCGGTTGAGCCAGACTTGTCCTATATATATGCGTCTAATGGAAGGTATAGTATTGTTTTAGCTATACGCGTTTTTTTATGGGCCCAGACGTACTTACTAGCTAGGCGTTGCAAACCATAAATACATTTTTTTGGGATATCCAGAGGAAGAGTCCTGAAATATTACAAAATTTTAGGGATTGCCATCATTTTAAAAATATTTATGCGAGCTATCCAAGATAATGTAATTTGGTGCATCCCCTCTAATAATACTTTCATTTTTGTATGAAGATTTAAAGGAAAATAGTAAAAAAATTCCAAGTACGGTGAAATTGTAAAAAAAGTGCAATTACACATTTATTTATTTTTTGAGGGGGATTTCACCATGTTCGTTATACGGTAAAACTTACTTATCAGTATTATGCCTCAGGTCGGTACAAGCTTGCAGATACCAAACATGTATACTTTTACTCTTATCTTAGTGGTGAAAAAAAATTCACAAGTTTTTAAAGAAAATAACTGGGCTTGTGTCGCCATTTCTCATGTCCTGTAGTGTTCCCATTCTTCGGGATCTGGAACTGTGTGATGGCTTACTTTTTGATACTTGAGCAGACAATTCTAATGATGCCATTTTTGGGTAGATGCAAAGTTTTGATCGCCCTTTATTGCATTTTTTTTGCAATGTTGCGGTGACCCAACAAACATAATGTTGGTGTTTAGACTTTTTTTTTCTGTTACACATTTTACAGATCTGATTAATTGATAGGTTGGGCATTTGCGAACGCGGCAAAACCCAATGTATGTATATTTTTTATTTTTTAAAAGTTGTATTTTCAGTGGGCCAGAAGGGGATTTGTGACGCGAGTCACCACTGTAATAACTAATCTCTGTGGTGCAGAAAACAGACTGTAGTAATGGATAGTAAATATAAATAATAATACAACTTACTGTTAGTAAAGAGAGGTCAAAACAATCCGGGGTCAGGTCCAGGAAATAGTGCAGTAACAGCTAGGGATATTCAGAAATGAAGTCCAATTCAAGCCGAAGTCAGGAAACCAGAGGAACAAAACAGAATACAGAGGAACAGGCAGAAAGAGGAATCAGGTCACAAGCAGAGAGTAGGAGTCAATTGCAAGTAAGGTAACTAATCAGGCAGGGTCTGATCAATCCTACACATCCAAAGGCAAGTGTACAATTGACACAGAATAGGGCAGCAAGCTTGCTTGAGTAGAGTTCTAATGAAATGAAATGAAACAAAATTAAATGCAGGTGACTTGCAGCACAGAGCCGACCCAGACTGACAATCCCCACCTAGTAAAGGACAAAGACAGTGCGGAAATTGTGACAGGGGTGATTTGAACTCTTGCATTTTTTATTTTCATATTTTTACAAACTTTAATTTATTTTTCTTAATTATTTCACTTTACCCACTATGGAGCCTCATCACTCCACTGTCTGATTGCTTCTCTTTTGTTCAGGTGGGCAACAACCCATCCAAACACAGGGGAAATGATCACTCCCTGCCTGTGATACCACTGGGTCATCACAGGCAGGAAATAATTCACAACAGGTTCCGGGGATATTAGATGATCATGGCAAGGAACAGCGCGATCCCAGCCGCGGTGCTATGGATTGCGCTGTCAGTTACCAAAGGGTTAACACAACCAATTGGATTGACTGATCAGCTGAGATGTGAGCGTGAGCTTGCATCAGGGAGCAGGACATAGTCAAGGACGTATACAGGTACATCTCAATGAATTATAATATCATCAAAGAGTTAACTTTTTTCAGTAATTCAATACAAAACACAATTTTTATATAGAGTTATTACAGAGTGATCTATTTTAAGTGGTTATTTTTGTAAATGTTGATGATTATGGCTTACAGCCAATGAAATCCTAAAGGTCATTGTCTCAGAAAATTAAAGTAAGGAGGATGAAGGGTTAAAAACTGTGCTGCCATATTCTACGAGACATGAAAGGGTGAATATAATATTGATTTATTAGTCAACATGTTTCAGGGCCTGAAACATGGCAATATGATATTGATTTGTCCTGAGGAAGGAGCCTGGGTGCCCTGAAGCGCGTTGACTTATAAATCAATATTATATTCAAGCTTTGATGCATGATGGAGTATGGCAGCATGGTTTTTAACCCTTCATCCTCCCTACTCTATATGCTCCACACTGGGGACTGCAGCAGCTGTAATATGCTTTTGTAGTGGTTGTGACTCTCACAACCACACAAGTGATGCCTCTGATACCTATTCAGGTAATATTTTATCTCCAGACCTTCACCCTCCCTACTTTAATAATCTGAGATAATAACCTTTGGGTTTTCATTGGCTGTAAGCCATAATCATCAACATTACAGAAATAAACAATTGAAATAGATCACTCTGTGTGTAATGACTCTATATATATATGTGTTTTACTTTACATATTGAATTACTGGAATATATTAATTTTTTGATGATATTCTAATTCATTGAGATGCACCTGTATATACATCCTTGGTCATACACGGGTTAAGAACAGAAACCCTGCAGGTAAAATGCACCAGAGGAGAAGTCAAGCAAGCTGAGGTACAAAACTAGGAGAGAGGCTAGGGTCACACTTGCGTTTCTATTTTAAAATCCTGATCCGGTTTTGAGCTTTCAATAAGCTCAAAACCGGAGCAGGAAACTCTCCTCATACTAGCCCATTATGGTAACCGTATTGCTTTACAAGCAATCCGTTACTGGCTCCGGATCTGCAGCCTGCTTGAAAAATCATGCAGGCTGCAGTTTTCGGAGTGGTTATAGCATCTGCAATGCGGTAACTGGATTGCTCCGGATGTGTAATCCTGAGCAATGTGGTTACAGTATAGTTTGTTCATCCCTGCTGCTGCAAGGATGAACAAACTGTTAAATCTATGAAAAATCTACAAAGCCGGCTTACTGTACAGGGGTTATTAACCCATGACATGCCATCCTGAGTGGTCAGCATGTCTCTAGGGGGGTGGGCAGCCCCTAGAGACATGTTGCCCACAATTATTATTAATATTTAACTTTTATGACAGAGTTAACAGTTTGCTCATCCTTGCAGCAGCAGGGATGGCAAACTGTACGGTAACCACATTGCTCTGGATTACACATCTGGAGCAATCCGGTTACGGATTGCAGCTTCATCCACACATTTTGCCTGCAAAATGTGTGTGATGGCAATTGCGATTACCGCATCCAAATCTGGATGCGGTAACTGCAATTGCAATACCAAATGTTACCCTAGCCAGAAAGTAAATCCAATTTCAGAGAGTGAGGAAGCATATATCAGGTAAGTACACTGATTACAGGCAAATCTAAATGGAGGAACCAACTTAACTAGCCGGACCATCAGATCAAGTGGTTCCTCCAGAACACGTGGCCCAAAGGCATGGTGAATGCTAATGTCAGCAACCTGCACCACACCCACTAGAACAGGGCAAACAAAATCTAGTCAGGAGCCTTACCAAGAGAACTCCTGATAAACCACATGGATCCATGTGCAGACTCAGATATCCCAGGAGTATTAACCTCATGGGTGTTTTAAATGTGTCCAATAATTGTTTCTTGAACAAAAACTGAGGGGCGTGTATGTATAACAAAGGTTTGCATTTTTAGTGAGGTGTTAATAAACTCGAAGCTTACATGTATGTTTAGGGAGTGTTCACATTGGATAATTTTTAGCATCTCTTAACTTGAGTTTTACCTAAGGCCCAATTACACGGTAGAGATCGTTAACGATATCGCTCAAACATCACGGGTTTGGAGTCGTTCAAACGACATCGTTGGGACGTCGTTGGGTGTAACACCGAGGTACAACTACGATAAATCGTTGGATCGTTGAGCGCTGATTTGAGAACATGTTCGTAAATCAAATGATCCTCAATCAGCCAAGCTGCTGCATCATTCTGTGTGACACCGCGATGAAAGATGTGTTAACGACTTCCCCTATTGACAACAATGAACAAGTATCGTTCGCTGGGTTGTGTGAACTATACCTACTCGCTGGATTGTTGGTGCGTCGTCCACGATATCTAGACGTGTGACATTTCAACATTTAGTTTAAAAAATGATTTGTTGCAGATATTAATAAATTGACATGTTGCAAATTTTTTAAAATGCAGGTCAATTTACACAGTGTATAAAAAAGCACAGTGGCCATGAGATATCCATTAAACACACCAACTTTAGAACTCTGAGATACTGCATTTTTTGCTCAACAAAAAGAGTGTCAAAAACTCATCAAAACCCATGGAAATGCATCAAAACTTCTGGAAACAACCTTAAAAAGCTAACACTGTTGATAAAAGATACACATCCATTAAATTACAATCATGGCCAAAAGTGTTGGAACCCTTTAAGTTGTTCCAGAAAATGAAATATTTTTTCTAGAAAATTATTGCAATTACATGTTTTGTAAAGTACATGTTAATTTCTTTTATGTGTATTGGACCAACACACAAAAAAAGAGTAAAAAAAGGGAAATTGTACATAATTTCACACAAACCTCAAAAATGGGCCAGATATAATTTCCAAATTATGGGTAAACAAGTTTGTTTCATGAATGTGATACTGATTTAAACTCACATGTGGCAAGTTATAAGTGTGGGCAATATGAAAATCACACCAGAAACCAGATAAAAATGGGAGAAGTTGACTTAATTTTTACATTGTGGTTGGAGAAAAAAAAGAGAAGAGGAAAATTGTCTGAGGACTTGACAATCAAAATTGTTGAAAAATATCCACAATATCAATCTCAATCCATCTCCAAAAATCTTGCTGTTCATTTGTCCACGGTACACAACATAAGCAAGGCGTTTACAACTTATGCAAATGCAGTTCATCTCCCTGAAAATGGACAGCAGAGAAAAACAATGCGAATGGTTGCAATGTACGATAATCCAGATGGTGGATAAGCAGCCTCAATCAAGTTCCAAAGAAATTCAAGCTAGCCTGGAGGCTCAGTGTGCAGTATTGTCAGTGCGAACTATCCCTCAACATTTAAATGAAAGGAAATGCCATGGTAGGAGCCAAAGAGGACCCCAGAGGCATAACATAGCTAGGTTGCAGTTTGCCGGAATATAAAATAAACAGAGAAAAATGCACTCCTGTGTAAAACCATAGGGTGATAGTGTGTATGATGTACAAGTTGCACTTGCCTCTCAGGGTTGTGAAGCAGGCACAACGTCGATTGAAAGCACTTGCAAGCGATCCTCAGATCCCCAGTAGGGATTAGCGAGTATGCTCGGCGCTACTCGTTACTCGCACGAGTATCCCGGTTCTCGGGATGTTCGGCGAGCACCGAGTACCGCCGAGATGCTTGGCCTCCTTCGCTAATAATTAGCAATCTGACACAAATACACTGCTCCCTTCAGTGCACACAGTGAGCTGGCACCTCACAGAGAGCAGATTGATTGTTAGGATCCCTCTGGGAGCCACAGCAAGGTGTTGTATGCTGCGGCGATTTGAAAAAGCCCACCCTTCCGCCCTTTCCCAGAAACACTCGTTTTATAGGCGGAAGTCTGTGGGCAGAGCCTATCACTAATTGACTTACATTGGGCTTGGTGCTCTGGCCGAGTACACGAGTATCTTGGGATGCTCGGCCAGAAGCTTCGAGCACCCGAGCATTTTAGTGCTCGCTCATCTCTAATCCCCAGACCTCAGATGTTTCCTCGGAGGATACATTCACCTGCTGTGGGAACAGGTTACCAGGCATCGACGGTGAAGTCAAACCTGATTAGGTGGATCTTACTCATAAGTACACCCGCCAAGGTTTGAACGTGGTATAGGTGAAACCAGTGAGCCCGGGTGTACTGCACTGCTGCAGAACAAACCGACTCCCAAGGGAGTGAGGGTGCAGAAAAATAAAGAGGCCTTTAAGTTGGCTGCAAGTTAGGTCCCTCCAGGAGAGGAAAAAGATTGAAAAATCCCATTATTGTGATAAAAAACAAAACACACAGCATAACGTGCGTTTCAGGATGGCCTGTCCCCTTCTTCACGGAAGAGGACAGGGTGTCCCTGAATTGTGCATTGTGCTGGGTATTTTGTTTTTTTTTTATCACAATAAAGGGATTGTTAAATCATTTTCCTCTTGTGAAGTGACCTACCTTGCAGCGCCAAAGTAAACACATTTTTGTTGTTTTTTTTTCTGTTTGCCAAAATGTACATGGGTAAGCCAAAATCTTTCTTGGAAAGCATCTTAAAGTCAAATGAGACGAAGAAAGAGCTTTTTGGTAAAGCACATTATTCTACTGTTACCGAAAAGGAATGTTTTCTACAAAAGTCAAATATGAAGAAGTTTCAAAGATGTTTTGTTTTTTTACTGCTGCTGGAATTGGGTGTCTTGACTGTGTGTACGGCTAGGGTCACATTTGAGGCTGCCAGACCCACTGAAATCTTAAGAAAGAAGCCGCAGCACATAGCGGTAACGCTACAGAGCTGCCTGTGGAACGCAGCCCCATAGCAACCCGCTGTTTATCTTAGCAGCGGTCACACACCAAGCTGCATGACGTGTGCTTTAGCAGAGCGCACAGAAAAATGCTGCACACAGCGGGAGACGACATGGACTTTTTCAATGCATACTAAGGCTGGCTTTGCAGGACCCCATGGACAGGAAACGGACAGGCCTGGATTGTAAACTCCGGATGCCATTTCTGTGTCCGAATCCAGGATTTTGACGGATCCGGACACAGAAAGAACTGGGGGGAGCCGAGTCTGCAAAGCGCCAGAAAGTTTTGTCGGTGCTGTTCACTTTCACGTTAGCAGTGTATTTACATACACTGCTAAAGTGAAATTAAATAAAGAATGGTAAAAATAAAAAAATAAATTCTCACCTGTCCGCCATGAGTCACGCGATGCATTCACCTCCGAAAGCTAAAGGACCTTAATCAGCTGACCAGGAAGGACAAGCAACCGATCAGCGGATCTGCATCAGCACGGTTTAATTCGGTATGTGAGCCTTAAATTGTATTGCTATGTGTATTGCTATGTGTATTGCTGACTATGTAAATTACCTCAGACACCATTGTTTGATGTCATGGATTGCAGACTAAAATGTAAATAGCCTTAGCCCCTTTCTTTCCACATCATTTAAATGAACATTATCCAATCGGCTTGAAATCTAGGTAATGAGAACACAGTTTTAGTAAACTTATCATGAAGTTCCCAATGTTCTGAATTGAGTGTTCAGGGGTATATAAGAAGGACTGTTCATTTGATCAGGTAGTTAAACTACATGGGACCCATACCAATCTAGGATCTGCGGATCCAATTTGGAGGCCATAACCCTAGGCCTAGACACTTCCGTACTGACCAAGGGGATCAAAACCTGGATTATATTATTACATGGACTTCAGCATCGACTGCTAGGATTCAGCTGGGATATCAAAGACTACATAAGGAAGAAACCCAGGTTGGGACAATCCAGTCACCTGGCCACAGACTTTGCTGTGCTTGGTCAGCTTCCTAAATCTGGCGTAATTCCTATCACAGTGGGTGCCCGCCTAAAGTGGGGTGCTGCAGGATTGGAGTAAGTAGCCCTGGAAGTCCTGAGGCACGAATATTCTAAACCCTGTTGAGCCAGCGGAGGGTAAGACTCTGTTTCCTGTTTATTCTGTGTTTTGTTGGTGATGTTGTGGCACCCCTGCAGGGTATTGCCACAGAATCCACTGGTGCAAGGAAGGATTTACACCTTGGTACACACAGCACACAACACCTTGTCTGAGTAGTGTTCCACCCACAGTTAAGGAGATCGGGCGTTCAGGTGGGATAAGCACTAGTCCTTGCTATCTTTCTAAAGGCGGCCGGGCCATTGGACGAGAGCATCCACTGACCCCCATGTCTCCACACCATAGACTTTCATTGGTGATTTTGATCAAACACGCAAATAAAAATCAAACATCGCCATAATTTTCAGTTTGGTCTGCAAAAGATCATAGAAAAGTGAATGGCGCAAAAGACTATCACAGATACGAGTGATTTCAGTGAAAATTATGGATAACTTTCGTATGAGAACATTGAACATGTGAATGATCGCTTAGAGTTACAGTATGAGGTCTATGTGATTGAAGTGACAGTGCACATTACAATGGCACCACACTACTTAGGCCTAGTTCACATCAATGCGTCCTCTGCGCTTGGCTGTCCTGCCTGCCCTGCGCTAGCACAAATGCAAGTGCAGGTGCGTTTAGGGGCAGCTGCAGCCAAGCACATAGGTGCATGGATGCACTGCTCTTGCGCTCGCAGGAGCCGACATCCCGGAAGCGCAATTGCAAAGTGCCTGGCGTCATCGCGCATGCGCTTAGTCAGACGCACCAGGAAATGTTGCAGAGCAGGCAAGCGCAGAGGCAGCATAAATATGACAAGGGCCTTACTCTTATGGTCCTATGGGAGCAGTATTGCATATGTGTGACCACAGCTTCCCATGGCAGTGAATATTGTAGTGGTCAAGTATGCACACTGAGACTATTCACACAGGGCATGATTTTTTGAAACATGGTGCAGATTTTGGATGTCAAAAATAAGCAGGACTCCTTCTACAATAAGTGAGCACATAGCTTTATACTTTCTATCTTGGAATGTGATTAGTTTTTATAAATAAATGTCAGCTGCTCTGATCCCAGCAAAATGAATCTCAGAACATATGTTTTTTTGTATTCTTTAATAGTCTGGATGTTACAGTGAATGTTAAACCTTTTGTCTTCATCAGTTCGCTTGTTGCCATAGACACTGACTCAAAGAATTACGACAAAGTAAAAGTAATGCTATGGGGTCAAAAACCACTTGATGCAACAAAGAAGCGCTGAAACTTTAAAGATATAGGCTATACAGTCAGAAAGCTAATAGAATATTGGAGATTGATATATCTACTTTTAAATCTGTGTGTTTCAATTTGAAATGCTAATATCTATAATCTATACTATGGTTTAATGCCAATTTCAATTTTGCCTTGTGCTTTATAAGTTTTTTTTTCCCCAAAACTAAACTGAATATCAAACTTTTGAAATTATAATCATGGCCAAGCCATGGATCTGGCTTTGCTGTAATTTTTCCTCCATTGCTGATTATCCCATTAATTTCTCCCTAAAATAGCCTACAACAAATGATGAGCGGTGTATTTGTTACTATTGGCTACTTGCACGAATAGTATGGTATTCACAATTCACGTTACTCGGCGAGTATCGCTGGTGCTCGTGAGTGATTTGTTGATCATTATCAATTTGACATAAATTGTCAGCTCCCTTCAGTAAACAATGGGAGCTGGCATCTCAGTGAGAGCAGAATGAATGGTAGGCTCTCTCTGGGGGGCACAGTAAGGTGTTTTATGCTGTGAAAATTTGAAAAATCCCACTCTGCCGCCCTGTCCCGGAAAGAGTTGTTTTATAGCTGGATGTGTGTGGGCAGAGCCTATCACTTATTGACTTACATTGTACTCGCTATTTGGACGAGTACGCGAGTATTAAAAACTACTCGTTAGTATAGCGAGTGCGAATATTACAGTACTCGCTCATCACTACCTACAACTAAGGGTTTACTCATACTAGTGTATAGCTAGTGTCACTTGGGAACATAGACAGAAAAGGGCCCATGTTCAAGAACATTGTAAGGGTCATAGAAATATGCCAATTTACCTCTTGGGCCTCTGTTTACAGATTTCTCTAATGAATGTGTCCCGCCCCTGGCGAGGACTGCAGGGTACTCGGAATCGAGCCGTCTCGTCTTCGTCTGGGGCTGCAGGATGTCACAGTGGTGTGACCCGGTCTGTGATCCCCTCATCGGGCGAGCAGTAAAAAACTCTTGTGGGTCTCCTAGCCCTAGTTTGACGGCCTTCCTTTCATTGTGGAGTAGGTTGGGTATCGGGACATGAAGACCCCGCACCCCGCCGGGGTTTGTGGTTGGGGCATGTAGCTTCCCTGCCAACAGAGCTGGCACTTTGGTTCCCCGCTGATTTGGACACACCTTGGACTCCTCTGTCCGATCTCGGTTCTCAGCCTGGGACCCGGACTAGCGATTCGGTGGCACAGGCCGCCTGGTCTGGGTTCTTTTAATCTGGTGGTTCTGGCTGACGGGTGGCTCTCAGAACTTAACTTAACCACTAGCTTTCTGCTCCCTCCTTTTCTAGTGTTGTGTGTTCCCTTTTAGTCTGTTGTTTCTCCACACTTTCCCGGGCTCCGTCCTAACTCTCCACCCGCCTCCTCCCACTATCCTGTGCTAGATATAAAGTAACTTAAATGTGGGATCTGGGGGATGTGTGTGGGGAGACCGACTTACCAGTCCCACCTGCTGTGCCATCCTGTGGTGACCGATCCGCAGGGGCGCCACAAATGCTATGTCCACCCCTGGCAAGCGTATAACTCTGAAGAGTAATATCCATTGTTTAATCGGATAGCCCTCAATCCAATGTTAGGGTGCTTTCACATTTGCGTTTTTTATAAGGCAGAAAAATTCCATCTTTTTTGCAAAAACCAGATACAGCACACTTGCAGCAATGTTGCGCCTTTGATAATGCATTGTAAATAGACCTCTGGACATGTGCAGAGACTTATCTTTTGATATCTATCCAGCACTTCTGGCACTTCTGGTGTGTCTTAACACCGCAGCTAGCAGCAGTTTTCGTCCGGTGCCAGAAGCGCCGGAAGTGCCGAATCTATGGGAAAATGTGAGTCTCCGCATATGTCCAGAGGTCCATTGACAATTCATTAGCACAAGTGCAACCTTGGCGTACGTGTGTCACAAGTGGGGTGCAGCTGCTTTTTGCTAAAAAGCGGAATTCCTCCAGATTTGTAAAATGGCATATCAGGCAAACTTGAACTTCAAAAGTTCAGCTTTTGCCTGATCTACCATAAGTGAAAATACCGCACATGTGAAATCAGTCTTATACTATAAGTTAGTGCTGATTTTCATATTTTTTCTTTGTTTTAACTCTTGAATTGTATTATTTTATCATATTATTTTTGCTATGCATCAATAAAGACTATGATTATTAGTTGGAATTATTGCCAAAAGTACAATTCATAATACAATTAAGGAAGCTGTAAAGATATGAAGTAGGGAATACATGAATAGTAAGATTGATATGTTTTATACTGTCATGGCCAAAAGTGTTGGCACCCTTGAAATTGTTAGAGGAAATTAAGCATTTCTCCAAGGAATTTATTGCTATAAGGCTAGGGCCACACTTACCATGTATCTTACGTTAACCGGATGCTGTTGCAGCAGAGCCCAGCCTGCAGTAACGCACACTGTTAACGTCGAGTACTTCCTGTGAACGCTGTTCCATAGTAACCAGATGTTTACCATTGATTCATCTTCACAGGAAGCCCCAGGCAGTGCGCTTTTGCAGGATGCACAGGAAAATGTTGCTGACAACGTTTTCCTCTGCGCTCTGCTAAAGCGCACTTCCTGGAGGAGGATGGAGGTAGGAGAAGCACAGGTAGGGGAAGGACGAACTGGCGGGGGGAGGATGGAGACGCAGGGGGGAGGAGGATGGAGGAGGTAGCGGAGGGGTTGGAAAGAATGGAGCGGCACAGGCAGGGGGAGGATAGAGCGGCAGGAGAAGGATGGAACACATAGCAGCGGGGGAGGAGGACGGAGGACGAAGCAGCGGGGTGGGGGAGGTGGAGCAGCACAGGCAGAGGGAGGATGAAGGATAGAGTGATGGAGGGGAAGAGGACAAAGGAAGGAGGAGGAAGCAGTGGGGTGGGGGAGGATGGAAAGGCAGGGGGAGGACATAGCACAGAGTGGCGGGTGGAGGAGGACGGAGGATGAAGAGGCAGGGTAGGGGAGGACGGAGCAGCACAGGCAGGGGGAGGATGGAGGATGGAGTGATGGAGGGGAGGAGGACAAAGGAAGGAGGAGGAAGCAGTAGGGTGGGGGAGGATGGAGCGGCACAGGCAGGGGGAGGATGGAACAGCAGGGAGAGGATGGAGCACAGAGCGGCGGGGGAGAGGAGGATGGAGGACAAAGTGGCGGGGTGGGGGAGGACAGAGCAGCACAGGCAGGGAGAGGATGGAGTGGCGGAGAGGAGGAGGACAAAGGAAGGTGGACGAAGTGGTGGGGTAGGGGAGGATGGAGCGGCACAGGCAGGGGGAGGACGGAGCGGCAGGGGCAGGATGAAGCACAGAGTGGCAGGGAGAGGAGGATGGAGCAGCACAGGCAGGGGAAGCACAAAGGATGGAGTGGCGGAGAAAAGGAGGACAAAGGAAGGAGGAGGAAGTGGTGGGGGAAGATGGAGCAGCACAGGCAGGGGGAGGACGGAGGACGAAGCGGCGGGGTCAGGGAGGCCGGAGCAACACAGGCAGGGGGAGGATGAAGGATGGAGTGACAGAGGGGAGGAGGACAAAGGAAGGAGGAGGAAGCGGTGGGGTGGGGGAAGACGGAACGGCAGGGAGAGGACATAGCACAGAGTGGCGGGGGGAGGAGGACGAAGGTTGAAGAGGCGGGGTAGGGGAGGACGGAGCAGCACAGGCAGGGGGAGGATGGAGGATGGAGTGATGGAGGGGAAGATGACAAAGGAAGGAGGAGGAAGCAGTGGGTGGGGGAGGATGGAGCGGCACAGGCAGGGGGAGGATGGAGTGGCAGGGAGAGGATGGAGCACAGAGCGGCGGGGGAGAGGAGGATGGAGGACGAAGCAATGGGATGGGGGAGACCGGAGCAGCACAGGCAGAGGAGGATGGAGTGGCGGAGGGGAGGAGGGGAGAAGAACAAAGGAAGGCATAGGTAGCGGTGGGGTGGGTGAAGATGGAGCAGCACAGGCACGGTGAGGACGATGCGGCAGGGGGAGGACGGAGCACAGAGCGGTGGGGGGGAGGAGGACGGAGGACAAAGTGGCGGGGTGGGGGAGGACAGAGCAGCACAGGCAGGGAGAGGATGGAGGATGGAGTGGCGGAGGGGAGGAGGACAAAGGAAAGAGGAGGAAGCGGTGGGGTGGGGGAAGATGGAGCGGTACAGGCAGGGGGAGGACGCAGCACAGAGTGGTGGGGGAAGGAGGATGGAGCAGCACAGGCAGGGGAAACACAAAGGATGGAGTGGCAGAGAAGAGGAGGACAAAGGAAGGAGGAGGAAGCGGTGGGGTGGGGAAGATGGAGCGGTACAGGCAGCGGGAGGACGGAGGACGAAGCGATGGGGTCGGGGAGGCCGGAGCAGCACAGGCAGGGGAGGATGGAGGATGGAGTGACAGAGGGCAAAGGAAGGAGGAGGAAGCGGTGGGGTGAGGGAGGACGGAGCACAGAGTGGCGGGGGAGAGGAGGATGGAGGATGAAGCGGCGGGGTGAGGGAGGACGGAGGACGAAGCGGCGGAGTGGGGAGGCTGGAGCAGCACAGGCAGGGGAAGGATGGAGGATGGAGTGGTGGAGGGGAGGAGGACAAAGGAAGGAGAAGGAAGTGATGGGGGAGGATGGAGCGGCACAGGCAGGGTGGGGACAGAGCGGCAGGGAGGAGGATGGAGGACAAAGTGGCGGGGTGGGGGAGAATGGAGGATGGAGTGGTGGAGGGGAGGAGTACAAAGGAAGGAGGAGGAATCAGTGGGGTGGGGGAGGACGGAGCAGCACAGGCAGGGAGAGGATGGAGGATGGAGTGGTGGAGGGGAGGAGGACAAAGGAAGGAGGAGGAAGTGGTGGGGTGGGGGAGGATGGAGTGGCACAGGCAGGGGGAGGATGGAGCGGCACAGGCAGGGAGAGGATGGAGGATGGAGTGGTGGAGGGGAGGAGGACAAAGGAAGGAGGAGGAAGTGGTGGGGCGGGGGAGGATGGAGTGGCAAAGGCAGGGGGAGGACGGAGGACGAAGCAGCGGGGTCGGGGAGGCCGGAGCAGCACAGGCAGGGGGAGGATGAAGGATGGAGTGGCAGAGGGCAAAGGAAGGAGGAAGAAGCGGTGGGGTGGGGGAGGACATAGCACAGAGCGGCGGGGGAGAGGAGGATGGAAGATGATGAGGCGGGGTAGGGGAGGACGGAGCAGCACAGGCAGTGGGAGGATGGAGGATGGAGTGACGGAGGGGAGGAGGACAAAGGAAGGGAGAGAAAGCAGTGGGGTGGGGAGGATTGAGCGGCACAGGCAGGGGGAGGCTGGAGTGGCAGGGAGAGGATGGAACACAGAGCGGCTGGGGAGAGGAGGATGGAGGACGAAGCGGTGGGATGGGGGAGGCCGGAGCAGCACAGGCAGGGAAGGATGGAGTGGCGGAGGGGAGGAGGGGAGGAGAACAAAGAAGGCGGAGGAAGTGGTGGGGTGGGGGAAGATGGAGCAGCACAGGCAGGGAGAGGATGGAGTGGTGGAGGGTAGGAGGACAATGGAAGGAGAAGTAAGCGGTGGGGTGGGGGAGGATGGAGTGGCACAGGCAAGGTGAGGATGGAGCGGCAGGGGGAGGACGGAGCACAGAGCGGCAGGGAAGCAGGATGGAGGACAAAGCGGCGGGGTGGAGGAGGACAGAGGATGGAGTGGCACAGAGTCACACCTAGACACAGACTCAAACCCACACACATACACACACAGACTCACACCCACAGCCAGACACACACACCCAGACACAGACACACACAGTCTCATACTCACAGCCACACACACACACACGGGCTCTCACCTCTCCGTCCCCTGGCCGTCCCAGCTGGTCATCCTCATCATACAGGTTCACCCGGCCCGGAAGCAGCACCACGGAGAGCAGCAGCAGGAGCCCGCACAGTCCGGGGACACTCAGCACTGCCATCGCCGGCATCATCAGAGAGGACAGCCGGCGAGCACAGGAGCGACATCCCAGGGAGGAGGAGAACAGGGGCGGGACCTGACAATAACCCCACCCACACTTCCAGGGAGCAGAGGAGCGACATACCGGCGAAGAGGAGAGTGGGGGCGGGGCCTGACACTAACCCCGCACACACAGCCGGGGAGCACAGAAGCGACATCCCGGGGAGGAGGAGATCAGGGGGAGGGGGAAGCGCAGGCAGGGCAGGAGGAGCGGGGGCGTTAGAGGAGAGCCGCGCGGCGCGTGATATTTGAAATTGCGCGCCGCTCGCTCATTTGCATATGCTGCGCTCATTGGCTGCCGCGTCTGCCGGCGACCAATGAACGCTAGTA
>JARQOC010000004.1:235390548-235425618 GCA_033576535.1 Allobates femoralis
CCACATTGCTTGTAGAACTAAGTGACATTTTTAGTAATACCAGAAATTTTTGCTCAATGTGGTAGTGCCCACATCCTGGTCTTCTTCTTTTAGTAATGTCACCACCGTGGTTCCCTTTTTGTAGTTATGTCCCCATCCTGGTACCTTTCTTGTGGTAATGTCCCCATACTGGTCCCCATCCTATAGTATTATCCCACATCCTGGTCCCAATATTGTAGTAATGTCCCCATCCTGGTCCTCATCTTGTAGTAATGTCTCCATCCTGTTCCTCATCATGTAGTAATGTCCCCATCCTGATCTATGTCACGCTTTGGAGGTAAGGGAATCAGGTAACAGGTAGGTGAATTGGGCAAAAGGGGGTCAGGAGAGCCTAATCTGACCCTGATGCTGGGGTTCCTGGCACGCCCTGATCTCAGAAATACCTCTGATGGTGAGAAGTTCCGAGCCGCCCCCCTGTACCCTAAAACTCCTGATTAGCCCTAGGCTGAGGGCCTCTACCTTTCCTACTGTCCACTTTCCTAGCCCTCTTCTTGTAGTAATGTTCCTAATCCTGGTACTCTTCTTGTAGTAATGTCTTGTCTTGTAGTAATGTCCCCATCCTGATCCCCATCTTGTAGTAATGCCCCCATCCTGGTCATCATATTGTAATAATGTCCCCTATACTGATCCCCTTTTGTAGTAACATCCCCCATCCTGGTCCTCTTTTGTAGTAATGTCCCCATCCTGGACCCCTTTTGAAGTGATGTCCCCCATCCTGGTCCACTTTTGTACTGAGGTTTTGGTGGGTGGTTTAAACTCTCAGCTGATGATGTCACTTGACACATCAGCTGAGCGGTTCGCCTGAAGTACATCGGAGTTCATGCTTGACCCAGCTCAGGAGTGAACTCCGATGAACTTTCCCACGGCCGGGTGTGCAGCCTGTGCCTGCTACATTTCTACCAGCAGATGTGTGTATCAGCTGGTAGAGATGTAGCAGAACTGAAGAAGAAGATCTCTGGACTACATCAGTTTTTTTTCCTCAATAAAGATGGAGTCACTAATTGTGTTGTGTTTTATTTGTAATAAAAATCTTTTTCTCCGTGTTGTGCATTTTTATATGATTATTAGAAATCCATGGCGGTCATGTCTAATATTGGCGTGACCCCATGAATTTCAGGCTTAGGGCCAGCTGATAATACAAAGCTGGCCCTAACCCCATTATTATCCAGTGAGCCACTGCACCAGGGCCCTGGATGAGCAGGTACAATGTCAGAAGATGGCACTTCTATGAGCACGCCATTATCTGGGGCAGCTGCGGACTGCAATTCGCAGTGGGGGGGGCCAAAAAGCTTGGGAAACCCTGCGCTGTGGATTCCAGCCCCCAGCCTGGCTGGACACAAAGATAGGGTGAATCCCAGGCATTTTTTTAACACGCATTTTATGTGTTTGGAGTCTTATTTATATATATTTTTTTTAATGTTTTTTTTTTTTTTTTTTTTTTAAAGCGACGTGGGCTTCGCCCCATTTTTGTGTCCGGCCAGGTACAGCAGGCAGGCACGGGCTGCCCCCAACCTCCAGCTACCTATTTGTACCTGGCTGAGAACCAAAAATATAGGGAAGACCTTTTTTTTTTATTATTTAATCATATGATTAAAAAAAAAAGACGTGGGCTTCGACCTATATTTGTATCCAGCCAGGTACAACTAGGCAGCTGAGCGCTGGAATCTACAGTGCAGGGTGGCCCAAGCTTTCTGCCCCCCCCCCTTCCCGCTGCAAATTGCAGTCCGCAGCCACTCCAGAAAATGGCGCATTCATAGAAGTGCCATCTTCTGGCGCTGTATCCGGCTCATCCAGGGCCGTGGTGCGGTGGCTCACTGGGTAAATAATGGGGTTAGGGCCAGCTTTATATTATCAGCTGGCCCTAAACCTGAAATTCATGAAATCACGCCAATATTAGACATAACCGCCATGAATTTCTAGTAATCATATAGAAAAAAACACAACACAAGAAAAAGATTTTTATTAGAAATAAAACAAAACACAATTAGCGACTCCATCTTTATTAAAGAAAAGAAATTCCCATCCGATGCAGTCCAGGGTCAAGGGTCCTGCGACATCCAATCCGGATCCAATATCATCGGATGGCAAACTGATCAGATGATCAATATCAGGTTCAAGGACCTGAATGAGATGACAGATCAGTAGATTGTTTGCAGGTAAACAATCAGCTGATGTGTTATCAGTAAAAAAAAAAACATACTTACCTCTGCAGATACATCCAACAGCTGCAGCACCTCCCGGTAATCAGCTGAAGCTGTTTCCTCACAGCAGCAGCTGATTATAATGGCCACTTTACACACACCAACTTCTGTGTCCAACTTCTGAACAACTTATGGTGGGTTTACACGTCGCGATATCGTTCCAATATTGGATCCAACGGCGCAAGAGCGCGCACGTTTTTGGCACAAATTCAAGATCGCAGAGGAGATGTTACACGTACCAACTTCACCTCCGACCAACGACGGACCAACGATCTGGCAGTGGCCGCGGCCAACGGGCCGCCAACTTTTCACATCGTAGTTGGGCTTTCACACAGCACAACCACATAACCAATCTGGGTGTGGATTACGCAGAGCTCAGGACATGGGTGGCTATTATGTTGTATTTTACCTCGCCCACAACAATCCTATTGGCCACCGACAGTGCGTCGTGATTGGACACTAAACGTCTACAACATGGTGGCATCATGGATGCATTTTACCATTGTATGATACTGTTAACCCGCTTAAATATGGGATGCGTCGCAGTTGCTGCAACACTCTGTAGCGTCGCAAACTTGTCACATTATCACGTTAATGTTAGTTATTTATTATTGGTAACTGCTACATATAGAGAATTTAAGATCCCACTACTGGACAAGTTGTTCACCTAGACACTAGAAGTCTGCACATGTGTATGTACCTCACATAGCATTAGCCCCTGGTGTTTCATGCAAAATGTATGTATGTGTTTACACTTCTGCATATGTGGCAATGACACACACAATGATGGGCCATATGTGTTGACACAGCAATGTGTCCATGGCTCAATGTGGCCAGACAAATACACATTAGAAAATGCATTGTGTTTGCTCCACAAAATACATGTGTAATGTACATGTGCACACAATGGTGCAGGGACAGATAAACACCATTGGGGTAGCAAACCTCACAGCACAACATATAATGCAATAGGTCACATACTTTGATCATGTTTGAAATAAAATATGCACACACACTTTTGGCTCCAAAAATTATATATTAAAATAGTGTCGACACACACCTTAGAAAACCATAAGAGCAGAATGTGACATAATACAGAAAGAAAAAAAGGGCACCATTTGCCCACAAACTATACAATACAGTGTTTGATCACAAATAAAGAACAATATTGTGAACACATGGCACAGTGTGGATCCATCACACCCCCCTTACATGTCGTGTGGCTGCCAGGGCACTGCCCCAGGGCACTGCCCCAGGGCTATTGAGATATGAGCAGTAGCTGTACCTGTACCATTAACCCCCCTACCCCCATAAAACCCATACATAGACCTCACAGATCCCAAGAGGCACCAGTTGCCACATGCATTTCTATGGGCAATACAAATAATAATAATAATAATAAAGCTTTATTTATATAGCGCCAACATATTCCGCAGCACTTTACAATGTAGGGTTAGAGTACAGAAAATATAATACCGTAAGTAATTACAGCAGAGAACAATTACAGTACAATAATTGGATACAAAACAATAGGCATAGAATCAATGTAAAAAAGAAAATACAATAAATAAAGCAAGAAATGAAGGTGACCCTGCTCAAAAGAGCTTACAATCTACGACGGGATAGGAGTTGCACAAGGTACAGGGGCTTATTGCACTGATGGTCCAGGCATCTTGAGGAAATGGGGCATAGAACTAAGCTTACATGGATGGTCATTATACAATCTGTGTAGACCTTTTTTGGTTTGGTGGAGTTTATAGAAGAGTAATGTCCAGAGGGATAGCCCATTCACTGTCTAAAGTACAAAGGACTTCTATTAGGGAGTATGATAGGTCGCCTTAAAAAGATGCGTTTTTAGGGATCGTCTGAAGCCATGCAAGTTGTGGATAGTCCTGATTTCTGGGGGTAAAGCATTCCAGAGGTTTGGTGCAGCTCTGGAGAAGTCTTGGAGCCGGGAGTGGGAGGATCGGATTAGTACAGATGTCAGTCGAAGGTCATTTGAGGAACGTAGAGAACGGGTGGGGTGATAGACAGAGATGAGGGAGGAGATGTAGGGGGGTGTTGCACTGTGAAGAGCTTTGTGGGTGAGAAGAAGCAATTTGAATTTGATCCTGTAGTATACGGGCAGCCAGTGCAATGACTGGCACAGAGCAGAGGCATCTGAGTAACGATTGGCCAGATGGGTGATCCTGGCTGCTGCATTAAGCATGGACAGGAGAGGAGAAAGTCTGGTGAGGAGGAGGCCGCTTAATAGAGAATTGCAATAGTCAAGGCTGGAATGGATTAGGGCCACGGTCAGGGTTTTTGTTGTTTCCAGGGTGTGAAAGGGGCGGACTCTAGAGATATTCTTCAGGTGTAAGCGACAGGAGCGGAAGAGACATTGTGTGTGGGAGGAGAAGGAGAGATCGGTGTCAAACATAACACCCAGACAGCGAGCCTGCTGCCTAGGCGTTATCGTGGTGCCACAAACTGAGAGAGAGATGTCCGATTTAGGGAGGTTAGTGGATGGGAGTAGCAGAAGAAGTTCACTTTTGGAAAGGTTTAGTTTCAAATAGAGAGTGGACATGATATTGGAAACTGCAGCTAGACAGTCATTGGTGTTCTTTAATACCGCAGGGGTAAGGTCAGGGGCTGAAGTGTATAATTGTGTGTCATCAGCATAAAGATAGTACTGAAAGCCAAATCTGCTGATGGTCTGTCCAATCGGGGCTGTGTAGAGAGAGAAGAGGAGAGGGCCAAGGACTGAACCCTGAGTGACTCCAATAGTGAGGGGAAGAGGGGAAGAGGTGGAGCCAGCAAAAGATACACTGAAAGAGCGGTCAGAAACATAGGAGGAGAGCCAGGAGAGAGCAGTGTCCTTTATGCCAATGGAGTGCAGCATAGAGAGTAGGAGCTGATGGTCAACAGTGTCAAAAGCTGCAGAGAGATCAAGGAGAATAAGCAGAGAGTGGTCACCATTACGTTTTGCTGTCAGAAGGTCATTGGGCACTTTGATGAGGGCGGTTTCTGTAGATTGAAGGGGGCGGAAACCAGACTGTAATGGGTCTAGAAGAGAGTGAGTGGAGGGTAACGGGTGAGGTGGGAATAGACCAGGCCCTCCAGGAGTTTAGAGATGAAGGGGAGATTGGAGACTGGTCTGTAGTTATTTGTGCATGATGGGTCGAGAGTGGTTTTCTTTAATAATGGAGTAATGATCGAGTGTTTGAAGGAGGAGGGGAAGATGCCAGAAGAGAGGGAGAGATTGACGACTGGAGAGAGGGACTGGAGCAGGTGTGAGGGAATTGGGTCAGTAGTGCATGTGGTGGGACGAGAGGAAGAAAGGAGCCTGGAGACTTCTTCTTCTGTGACTGGTCAAATGTGGAGAGTGAGCCAGAGGAGATGTGGGGAAGAATGGGGGTGGCAGTTGTTGGAGGCTGAGAGCTGATTTCCTGGCGGATGTTGTCTATTTTCTCCATGAAGTAGGAAGCTAGGTCATCAGCACAGAGGTCAGTGATGGGGGCCTGCACTTTAGGACTGAGGAGAGAGTGAAAGGTGTCAAAGAGTTTTTTTGGATTGTTGGATAGTGAGGAGACCAGGGTGGTGAAGTAGGTCTGTTTGGCAAGGTGAAGGGCAGAGTTGTAGGTTTTGAGCATGAATTTATAGAGGATAAAGTCTCCTGGTGAGCGAGTTTTCCTCCATAAACGTTCAGCACTCCTCGAGCATCGCTGGAGGAATCGAGTTTGTGGTGTGAGCCAGGGCTGTTTTGTTCTCTGTTTGGAGGTTCTGAGGGTGAGGGGCGCTACTTGGTCCAGGGAGTTTCTGAGAGAGTCATTGTAGTGATTTACTGCCTGATCTGGACAGGAGATTGAAGAGATTGGGGACAGAGATGAGATGAGGGAGTCTGTGAGTGCTTGAGGGTTAATGGCCTGTAGATTTCTGGATGTGTGATAGGTAGGATTGGGCTGTGTTGGCCGAGGGTTAGTGAGTGAGAAGGAGAGAATGTTGTGGTCAGAGAGTAGAGGTGAGTTATCCAAGAGGGAGGATGAGCAGAGCCGGGTAAAGACCAGGTCAAGGGTGTTATCATTTTCGTGCGTCTCAGAGGTTGAGAGCTGTGATAGGCCAAGAGAGGTAGTTAGAGATAGGAGCTGGGATGCAGATGGGGAGATGGGGCTGTTTATAGGAATGTTAAAGTCTCCCAGAATAAGGGTTGGTAAATCTGAGGACATGAAATGCGGGAGCCAAGCGGAGAAATGGTCGAGGAACTGGGTGGGTGACCCTGGGGGGCAGTATACCACTGCTACTTTGAGGTGGAGGGGATGGAATAGCCTAATGGTATGGAACTCAAAAGAAGGGAATGAGAGTGATGGGGCTGGAGGAATGACCTGGAAAGTACATTGTGGGGACAGGAGGAGGCCAACTCCACCGCCACGTCTGTTCCCAGGTCTAGGGGAGTGAGAGAACTGTAGGCTGCCATGAGAAATGGCAGCCGGGGAAGCAGTGTCTGAATCCTGGATCAAGGTTTCTGTGAGGGCCAGCAGGTTAAGAGAGTTGGTAAGGAAGTAATTGTGAATGAAGGGAAGTTTGTTGCATACAGATCGTGGATTCCAGGGAGCGCAGTTAAAAGAGGAAGATGAAGGTGTGCAAGTGATGGTAATGAGGTTAGTGGGGTTTCTATGTGTGCTGGGAGAGGGGTTGAAGTTAGAGGGTGGACCAGGGTTGGGGGAGATATCACCTGAGAGGAGTAGCAGCAAAAAGAGGAAGAGCAGATAGTTTTTGGATTTTGGACTTTGTTTATGACGACAAATGTTAGAATATGGTGGGCTGAGAATCTTCAGTAAACTGAAGATGGCATGGGAGCTGTACATAGGGTAGGGCAAGAGAGAGGGGCTGATGTGGATGAGTGGTGATGGAGAGGGAATGGGGCGGTGAAGGTAAAGAGCAAGAGCGCATAGAACAATAGATAATGAAGTAAAGGACATGGTGATAGGGAAAGGAAAAGAAGTTAAAAATGTTTTTTTTTTTTCTCCCCTCTCCCTGTTAAATAGAGTGGCTTACCTGACTCCTGCCCTGACTAACTGCCATGAAATAACTGCATCCACTTAGCATTCAATGCCACTTTGCATTAGATGCCACACGTGTCTGACCCCCCACACGTGTACCCCTTAGGAATTAACTAAATTTATAGGACACACTACCAGATTCAGGTGAGGGGGATTGTGGGAGGTCACATGGTATCAGGTAATTGACAACTACAAGAAACAGCAGGGGTGAAAGAGGATGAAAGGCCACAGACCTTAGACAAGACACCTCCAACGAGATAACATTTGCAAATGTGGCACCATGTTTCCCCCACAATCATAGCAGAGTTGGACTAGGCTACAATTAAACTGCGCGACGCCCAAACCATTTTAAACATGTCTCCCCATTTGTGCAAAGGCCATGATTAGGCTTTTGAAGCCAGCAGCAGGACAGTGTTGCAGAGCATAGCACCTCCAAAGCCGTGCATGACGCCGGGACTACCACAAGCACACAGTCACAATGTTTTCTGTGTCACAACGTCAAGTAGATGTGAACACTTTGCACATCGTCACCATAGTCATAATGCTGGGTAATCGCAATTGTACATGCAGGTATATTATTTGCAAACGAATTTACTATGGCTATATTTCACAGACATTTCTGAGGAACAGTACTTACCCCAATGGCGCTGGGCAGAAAACCTAATTACGTTCAACTGTGTGCGGTTTTTCAATGCGCAAACACCAATTATACAACACACTTGCGGCGTCCAATGGTAGTGCGTCTTAAGGGACAACGCCCAACGTTGTGGATTGGTCAGCTAATCAACCATTTTATTGGCTGTATGTCCTTTAAAAGATGACTTTTCCATCATACCCCCACCAACACATGCAAACACAACATGGTAGCGTCCGCTCTTGTGGCACAGCAGGATTGACGGTATGTATTGGTGACTCACCTTCGTCATGTTTTTTTGGTGTGATTGTGATGTGCAAATTCAAGTGTAGGCTTTTTTTTATTGTTTGTAAGGGAGCATCCCACATTGCAACTTTGCACACATTGAGAACTTTGTTCACCATCTATATCTTTCTGTTTGCCCAGTTAAACCATGCACACGTATAGCTCCATTTGTGAAACTGCCACCAAATGGCTAAATGTGTCCATGATTTCACTGTAAACTGAGATTTGTAACAAAGTGTGAAGCTTATGTGTGTGTGTGTGTGTGACAAGTGGCCTTCACAACACTGTGTTTCAACAACACAATTCAGAAGTAATTTAGATTGAACAAAGGAAACAGTGTTTGCAGATGCCTTTTGGTTCCCCTAAACACTGCAATCAAATATGCATTGTCCACATGTTGCCAAACTAGGCACGTGGAGGCTGGTGCACATTTACTGTAAAATCCTAAGTGAAAAGTGTCTTTTGTGGAATAGGCATTGTAGCCACCTTTTTGGACCCAAAAACAAAACTGATGGGGTTTTGAGCTGTGTGTGTTGTCCTATCTGTCGTGGTTCATTACGTTATCATATGTGTTTTTTGTACGTGTGCTTTTAAGTCATTGTTAAGGCATAAGCAGATGCTGCATCGGGAGGCCTCCACAAGGGTGAAATGTAACCTGACTGTTTTATTGTAGGTCCCGCAGCTTTCACTATTTGTACCTTCAGCTTGCAAATACTTTGGGAAGCCTCCCTGTGTTGGATCTTTGTTTTTGTTTTTTAAAAAAAGTGTCACAATTTGGTTTGAAAACATTTCAGGCAACACCTTGTAGAAGGGGTAGTGTGTGGCTGGCTAATAGTTAATGAACACCAACATTTCCTACATTCTTTAACGGTGTGGTGTAACAATCATGTGACCATAGTGGGTGTAAGTAAGTCAGCCAACATATTATGTTGTCAGCAAACCTTGCTCCGCCTATTGTCGTAACATGGTTGGCCACTCACATTACGTCTCCTAACATGTTATTGGCAAACAATGTAATCATAAAGATGAAGTTGATAAACAGTCCCCGTCATGCACTGTGTGGACAGACTGGCTCATTTCATACGTGAATGTAAGTGGCTTACTGCTTTCTGTTCACCTTTCACCTTACAATCTGAGCTCAAAGCGGCATGAATTGTTTATTATTCCAAAGCTACATGTGCACAGAGTGTTTGTTGTTGGATCCACATAAACCTGCCCAATTTACTTACCAACAACAAGCAACATCCTTGGCTGGAGGGATATGTGGCTGTGCCCCATTTTGGCCGGCTTTATGTTGCATTACAATGAAGTCCATTGCTGTAACCCAGCAGTGTGTTGTAATGGGACATGTTGCGTTCGTACATTCCTTTTTTTTTTGTTTTTTTGGAACACACATGATCACCCAACAAATTTGCCGCACATTTTTAAACATTACCTTAACCTGCATGCTTGCTTTGTGCATGTCCATGTGTATTTCCCAAAAAGCCAAAACAAACATGCCTCGGAGGAGATGGCGATATACATCCCACCTCCGTGAGGGGACATTTGCTGGTTGCGTTTGCACCCTAAACATGCAAATATTGTGACCTCCATGCATGGATATAGTGCCATAGGTACATACTGTTTGACCATGTTGCTTCATGCCCTTATTGCCACATGCGTAATGTTTAGCTGGTGAAATGTGTGACCTATGATTCACACATCAATCATGTGTGCACAGGGGCACATTTAGCGAGCCCTACACACATGAAAGGACATGATACATGCATGTGTGTGTTGACAGCCTTTTTCTGTGTTCACAGATGACAGACAACCAGGAATATATCCGGGCCTTCATAGCCAAATACCAGGAGCTAGAGTGCTTGTGGCGGACCAGAGCGCCAGAATACAAGAACTCAACGGCGCGGAGAGTGGCGTATGACCAGCTCATCGCACTCAGCCAGCAGCATAAGCCGGGGCTGAGTGTGGATTTGAAGTTTGTGCAAAATAAGATCTCTAATCTGCGCACAGTGTACAAGAGGGAGTTAAATGAAGTTAACAACTCAATGCGGTCCGGGAGCGGAACGGGGGAGGTTTATGTGCCACGTTTGTGGTACTATAGCCTCCTCCATTTCCTCCAGGACCAGCATCTCCCTCTGACTACACTGTGCAGCAGGGACATTGCACAAACTTCTTCTGCCACTCTCCAAGTCTCAGATCTGCCACAAGAGGTATGTTCCAGAGCTTTGTGTCCCTGACACTCCGCAATGGTGGTTGGAGACATTTGTGTTGTGTGTCACTTCTCAAACATATGAACGTGTGTTCTTTTCCACAGTGCACATTTGGGAATGGTGTGTTTTTTTTCATCGTACTTCAAACAGACCTAGTGTGGTTGTGTCCACAGCTATGCGTGACCATGGTGCTTACTTATGTGAGTAGAGTAAGCAGTGTGTGTTGCAAGACATAGTAATATGTTAATGGCTCAGTATTGTCCTTGTTTAAATTAGCTTACATTGCATGCTAAAAGTGGCCCAAGGGATGTTTGCTGTTAGAGCATACATGTTCTGTGATTGTGAAAATCTAATTTTGTTTTTTTCTACCCTTTTTTGTCAGGACCCTCAAGGCGCCGGGCCCAGCCAGGAGGAGGCACCCGTTCGGGAAGAGCCCCCCACAACATCGGGGGGTGGAGCCTGATCCCGGTCCCACCACGCAGCACCCTCGGCCTAGTGAGGGGAGAAGATGAAGAAGACCAGCTCCTCCCTCTACCCAGCTGGGTGACTGGGCAAAGAGGGTGCTGCTTAACCATGAGCGTGTACCTTGGACTGGGATCGGGCTTATGGTCAGTGAAAGGGTGGCCGAGCTGGCCTGGCCAGAAAGAACCCACCTTGAGAGGATCATCACTCTGGCCCTGGAGGCGTCGAGGAATGGGACACTGAACGGGGAGACCATCTTGGCCCAGCCCCCACAGCCCCCCCCAGCCCCCATCAGTGTCCCATCAGCCGGAGCAAATGGCTATGTTTGGCCCTGGACATATTCCTGAGGTGCCGAGGGAGCCATTTCGACCTTTCCCTCGGCACCGACCATAGCCAGTTCCTGCAAGGGAACTGGGTGAGTCTGCCATCGGCAATCCTGCTGCAGACTATGATCCTTATTGGGGACGCTACCAACAACAATGACTTTGTTTTCGCCCTTTTGACTTTGCTGTTTTTATTTATTTTTGGGGTTCATTCCCAGTGCAAGAAACCAAGTTATGTTTTTTATTTTTTGGTTGCCAAATAAAAATCTATTTGGGCATAGTGATGTATTTAATATGTTAACATTTAAAGGTTGTACACAAGGTGAAAACTATGTTCCAAGGTTAATAATGTCACACACAGGTGTGCCATACACTACAAGTAGGTCCCGAAGACTATGTCTTATGTGCCAAAATTTCATCTTCACATATTTTAAATTTTAAATTTTGAAAGGACCAGTGAAGGTCCAAAAACAAGGTAGTGGCTAAGGTTCCAAACATGTGGAGGCCAAAGTTTCCACTTTGAAGCGGGTACATAGGTAAACACTGCTGTCCACATATGTTTGGCCCTTAGCTTGGCCTCCACAAAATGTGGCATTGTGTATGGGGCCAGGTCTTAGACCACTGTTCCCCTCTCCAAAATAGGTGGCTGCCCTGTGTCCTCTATTTTGGTGTTGGAGCACACAAATTACATACATATTTTGGGGTTGCCCTGAACATGTTGGGCCTAAAGCAATGTGTTTGGTATGTGTACTAAATTTGCAACAGTAAAACGCACACAAGTAAATTGGTGGTGGATTGCAGAATGTATTTTCAGCCTTGGCCCAAACAGCGAGCCACACACCACAATTACCTTGTTAAGGTAATAATTTTTTATAAAAATCTAAAAAGACCAATATTTGTCTAACACATTAGCCATATAAAAACACATAAACAATGGCCTGGTCAGGGCAACTTACCGGACACATTAGGGTCCACATGACCACATTATGATTGCAAACTGCAACAAATAAACATGTCAACATGACATCAATAACCAAGTTGGATTCCAACAATCCACAAATTTATCTAGAAAATTCACTGATCTGGCCCAACAGGGCCACGCCTTGAATGCTGGCAAAAGAGCTGGTGAATCATGGCACCCACCACCTCCAGCTGCGTTGTTGCCTCCCGGAGCTTCTGGACAGCCTCTTGGTGGGCCTGCAGAAGGTCCAGGTAAGATGTTACACCTAGAGTGTGGAAACACACACATCAGTGACCCTAAATTTAAAAGTTAGGTTAAAGAATATTAAAAGGGTGGCAACAAAAAGGACTTACCAACTCCAGGAGGGGATCCATTATCCGAGGAGGGGGATTTCCTCAAGTTCGAGCCAAAACCAGCAGCTGTTTACACTAAAGAAACAAGGCCTGTACTCATTTCACACTTACTAGAATCACTGACAATATGTTGGTCAATGGGTGAGTCAGGGTGGGATGTGGCATAGGCCTCTATAATTGCCTGTAAGGCAGATTGCCCATGTGGTGTGGACTGCTCTTCTGGGCTGGAGGCCATAGACACTCAAAGATGTCCATGGTCTTGCGCTGGCGCAGGGAAGAATGCAGGAGCTGGCCCCGGGGAGTCTCCTTGACGTGGTGCCGGTGATGCGGGGGTAGATTTAGGCCGAGAGCCACCTTGTGCTGGTGATGGGGAGTCCGGGAACAATGTGCCCCTTGACACCACGTCATCTGGGGATCTTGAAGGGGTGAGGTGATGGCTGCGGTGACATAGCCTGTCCTGCTGCTGGGGACGCCGCTGGCGCCAGCTCTTCATCATCTTCTGCATCTGTGGATTTTGAAGGGAGCATTTTGTTAATTTGTAAAGGTACATATGCACATAGTGTACTGTGTGCCTAATGGCCTTTGGGGGGTAGATAACATGTTCCATACATGCTGGCCTTACGTCCATGAGGACATTTAAGTGTGTCTGCACAGGTATGTACCCGTCCGATGTTTGGGAGTGTCACCCAGTAATTTGTTTTAACATTCCAACAGAAGGTGCCTATGTTTGGGGATTTGTATTTGGGACAACACTGTAGATTTGTTACTGAGAGGCAACACCACTTTCAAAAATGTATTTCTACACAAATATGATAATAGTAGTAGAAGTAGTAGGCTACAATAGAGGGTTAATTGTGTGGTAGCCGCAATATGCTATATTGTGTCATGATGTCACATGTGTGTATGTATCATGACATAATACTCACCACGCATACTCTGTATGTGTGCCCGGATGGCGGCAATGCGGTCCCTGCCCTTATGCCTCATATCTGCTATCTTCTTGACGTGGTGCCGGTGATGCGGGGGTAGATTTAGGCCGAGAGCCACCTTGTGCTGGTGATGGGGAGTCCGGGAACAATGTGCCCCTTGACACCACGTCATCTGGGGATCTTGAAGGGGTGAGGTGATGGCTGCGGTGACATAGCCTGTCCTGCTGCTGGGGACGCCGCTGGCGCCAGCTCTTCATCATCTTCTGCATCTGTGGATTTTGAAGGGAGCATTTTGTTAATTTGTAAAGGTACATATGCACATAGTGTACTGTGTGCCTAATGGCCTTTGGGGGGTAGATAACATGTTCCATACATGCTGGCCTTACGTCCATGAGGACATTTAAGTGTGTCTGCACAGGTATGTACCCGTCCGATGTTTGGGAGTGTCACCCAGTAATTTGTTTTAACATTCCAACAGAAGGTGCCTATGTTTGGGGATTTGTATTTGGGACAACACTGTAGATTTGTTACTGAGAGGCAACACCACTTTCAAAAATGTATTTCTACACAAATATGATAATAGTAGTAGAAGTAGTAGGCTACAATAGAGGGTTAATTGTGTGGTAGCCGCAATATGCTATATTGTGTCATGATGTCACATGTGTGTATGTATCATGACATAATACTCACCACGCATACTCTGTATGTGTGCCCGGATGGCGGCAATGCGGTCCCTGCCCTTATGCCTCATATCTGCTATCTTCTTCGTGATTTGCTTGGTGGTGCGCTCCACGTGTAGGTCCCGCATCAGGGCACGTTGCACCTTGCGCACGATGCGCTTTTTATGCAGCCAGGGGTGCTGGTGTGGTAGGACACACCAATAATCATGTCTGTCCAACAGATCAAATAAAATTAGGAGCTCTGGCTCGCCCCATGCTAGTGCACGCTGCTCCGCCGCCATCTTTAGTGCTGGGACTTGACTTCACCTAGAAGGCTGTGCCTGCTGAAAGCCAACGTGACGTCATGACGCAAATTGCGGGTGCAGTGCCGAATTTGTCAGTCCGCAAAGGAGTCGCCCACACAATAGTGGCTGAGGGCAGGGCATGCGCCGCCGTCATGAAATGTGCACAGCACAACGCATTTGCGTTGCCCAGGCACGATGGATATAGTTAACAAAGATATATGTGGAGGGAGTTGTGAGATGCCAATTACTCTTTGGACGCTGTTCCTTTTTGATGTTCATTCAACACATGCCTCCGTCAGCCAAAAAAGTTCGGACTGTTGTAACTACATGGTAGAATCGTTGTGACAAGGTCCCTAAACTATTTGCATGAGCAGTACAGGATCTGTGGAATTGTGTTTGTATACATTCTTTTCTGCACCTTTGTGGTGCTCGATAAACAATTGATTAATGCAGCGCACATCACAATAAAGAAACCTAAATCCAAACAAAATGGCTGCTTCGCAACGCACATCCAATCCGCATTGACTACCTAGCCACCAATCAACGGAGGTGGCGGCTTGGAAAATAAACATTCGCAACGCCTACGGGACTTCCGGGAACGACCAAACAATTTGGGTTGAAATCGGAGTTGGGCTTTCACACAGCACGATCCGGCTCCAACCTCCATCTGGCGTAAAAAGCCGGCTTTATCCCGCCGCCGGTTTAAATGATCAGCTGATGCTGTGAGGAGACAGCATCAGTTGATTACCGGGAGGTGCTGCAGCTGTCGAACGTGTATGCAGAGGTGAGTATGAGGATTTTTTAAATTTTCTTCTGCTCTTTACTTTTTATTTCACTTAGCAACAAACGTACAGGAGCCAGAAGCTGCCGCACATACGCTGCTAAGTGGAAATAACATGTCACACGTCACACAGGGGAAGGAACACAGTATTCTTCATCCTCCCGTGTGACAACATCACATCCTGCTTCTCCTCCTGCGCCCAACATTATACGCGTTTGAATTGCGCTTTGTCTGAACAGCAATGCGTAATTCCAGCAGTATAGTGGGGCCTATGGGAGAAAGCACGCTCAAAAAATCGGCAACAATTAACATGTTGATTCTTTTTACGTGCAAGCTTTCTCCCATAAAATTGCGGTGTATATTTATGCAGTGTCTGCACGGCAAAAGTGAATTTACATTCACTTTGCCGGCACACGCAGGTGCGCTTTGGGGGAGAAGCGCAGCGTAAAAAACACTCTCACATACACACCATCACACACACAAACACACTCACATACACACACTCTCACTACACACTTCTCTCACACACTCACACTTACATTCACACAATCACATTCTCACATACACACTCTCACACTCACTCACACACACAAACACACTCACACACCCACAAATACACTCACATGCACATACACACTCACCTCACACACATTTTTTCACACACTCACATTCACACACTCCCTCACATTCACACACTCTCACACAAATTTTCTCACACACTTACATTCTCACATAAAAACTCACACACACACAAACACACTCTCACATACATTCTGTCACACACAATTACATTCTCACACACTCACTCTCACATATGCTTACACACACACTCTCAAACACTCACACACTCACAAACACTCTCACACACTCTTTTCTAACCTTTCACAACCAGCGGCACTGACAAGGCTCTGCCGCTCAGTCAGTAACATCAATGAAAGCTGCCAGCCAATGAGAGGCCCACAGCTGCCATCGGTGTATGACATCACCTACGGGCCTCTAATTGGCTGGCAGCTTTCATTGATGTTACTAACTGAGCACTGTCAGTGCTGCGGCCGGAAACTATAGCACAGCGGAGAGCTCGGCTTCCTCCTGCACTGTACCGCTGACATGTTTGAGCACAGTTCCACGGACCACACACAGAAGCCCCAGAGGTCGCATGCAACCCGTGGGCCACTTGTTTGAGACCCCTGACCTATAGGGTTAATAATGTTCTTGAATGTAGCTTGAGGGGTGCAGTCTTTGGAATGGTGTCACTTTTGGAAGTTTTCTGTCATGTACGCCCCTCAAAGCGACTTCAAATGTGATGTGGTCACTAAAATAATGATTTTATACATTTTGCTGGAAAATGAGAAATTGCTGGTGAACTCTGAACCCTTCTAACTTCCTAGCAGAAAAAAAAAATCAAAAATTGTGCTGATGTAAAGGAGACATGTGGGAAATGTTATTTATTGACTATTTTGTGTCACATAGCTCTTGTGAGGCACCGCCGGCGTGGTCCCATGGCCGGGGTGCATCACATGGGCTTGCAGCACAGGTGTTCACATCAGCCTGTTTAACTGAGTGTGAGTGCTGTAAGACTGAACCAGTGCACAGTGGGTTAAGATCTGAGATGTTCATGACCCTAATGAGTGGCCGTGAGAGCAGTGTGTGTTTATTGTAAACAGCCCCAGGTGTGGGTGTGGCAGGTGGGTGTGACGAAGGGCACTTAGCCTGCCAGGTGTCTGTTTGTGAGAGAGGACGATGGGAACTCAGTGCAGTCCAGACCATTGAGATGTGAGGACGTGTCTGAGGCAATCCGTCCCTTTGGGACGAGACTGGAGATGGAAGCTAGACCAGACGGATCCTGCAAGATGTATGGTTCTGAGAGGGCTGTAGTCCATGCTGGACTGTGTGTGCGTGAGTGGGCCCTGTGATGAGTGGAGCCTATGAAGGCCAGGCTGCCGTAGCCACCATTGGGACTGACTGCTAGATTGTGATATGGTCCCATTGACTAAGTGAGTACTTCATAATGGTTTATGTAAATGTGCCGTGGATGATATTCATGTATAAAGTAGGGATGGGCGAATCCTAAAATACTCGGAATCGCTAGACTCTAACGAGTCTGAGTTGGAAACTCGCTACTCGTTGCGAGACTAGCGAGTCCAATGTTAATGAATGGGGAAGCGAGTATTGCAGCGATTCCTGTGGTGCTGGACCCTATAAGGGGTCTGGCAGCAGAGGAAAAACCTGCAATTCTCCATTTTATTCTTTAAAAGCCAGTGCAAAAAGTCGCCGGCTTTTAAAGAATATTTAAAAAATTTTTTTTTTTTTATAAAAACGGATTGATATCCTCGCTCGGTAATCTCGGAGCCTGCAGCAGAGATTCAGGCTTTGACAGCAAGGTTCACCTGAGGTGAACCCAAAGACATTTCTCAGCCTGCTGTCTCTCAGCGAATCCCGAATACAGTATACAGGAGTCGTAGACTCGCTCATCCATAAGACTCGCTGCTGACTGCGGGTATCCGTGAACCGGTGCTATTGTTTAAACGATTTGGGGATAATCCAGCTACATAGACAGCGATGTGATAGCGAGCTTAGCGACTGAGAAAAATACTGAATGCAAACTCTGACAAAACTAGGATTGCCATTGATTTGCGTCGGACTCGTTACTGTGCGAGTAATCGCTTGGAAACTCGCAGAGTACCAACTCCTGCGATTTCCTTACTACTCACACAGTAACGAGTCCTAACGAGTAGATTTGCCCATCCCTAGTATAAAGCATAATGGTCTATGTAAAACTGCCATGCATGTTGTCTCATGTGAATGAAAGCCAGGGGCCGTAACCGCCATTAGAACCAGACTGAGGTCTGTAAGGCTCGGTGTGGGACTCCTTAATGTTCTGTTGATGCAAATATAACATGTAATGTGATTGTAAATAGAGTGTAAATAATATGGAATATCCCGTAATGTAATGATGGGAATGTTATGTTATGTGAGATGTAAATAAGGTATTATGTTATGTGAGTGTCTTTTGTTCCCGGTTTATGCCGTTACTGATAAACTGTTAGACACTTTATGCACTGTTAACCCTTGTAGTGGTGTTATTCTGTTGCCAAGCAAGTCCCCCAGGGGGCGCTACCTCACACTCTCTAACGTAACAGAATAAAAATTCAAAATTTGAAACTTGCAAAATTTTCAACATTTTCACTAAATTTCCAAATTTTTAAACAATAAATGCAAAAATTATCGACTTAAATTTACCACTAACATGAATCCCAATGTGTCCTGAAAAAATAATCTCAGAATCGGACACTGGTCAAAATTGCACAAAATGGCCAGGTCAATAAGGTCAAAACAGACTGGGTGGTGAAGGAGTTAAAAACATCAGCTCAAGATGCAAAAACTTAGCGGTCGCACAGTCCCAGATGACGAAAAATTAGAACGCTATGAGTCTCTGCAAATGACGACAAATGCGCAATTCTTTTTTAACATACTTCTGAAAAATGTTTTCATTACTTAGATAAAAGTAAATGTATATATGTTTGGTATCTACAAACTTGTACCGACTAGGGGAATAATACTTACAAGTCAGTTTTACCATGTAGTGAACATGATAAATAAAAAAAACAAAACCATTGTGGAATTTCAGTCTTTTTTTACAATTTGACCGCATTCAGAATTTGTTTTTCATTTTTCAGTATAAAAAGAATGATGTAATTTAAAATTACAACTAGACTTGCAAAAAACAAGCCCTCATATGGCTATATTGACAGAAAATTGAAAAAGTTAAGGCTCTTGGAATAAGGATTGAGCGATATTCGATTTGAAATGTTCGCCAATCCAAAATTCGAGCTGTCTTGGCCAGTGTTCGAGTCATTCAACAAATGTGAACAATTTGCTTCAAATTCGGCAGTTCGAGGTTATGTTCGATAACGCTTCGATCACCAAAAGCTTAACCCCAACCCTAATACTGTTAATGAATGTTAATATCCAGTTTCAGTGTATAGTGTGCGGGGGTAGGGGGTGGGGAGTTTAGATCAGTGCTGCAGAAATAATGCCGATCTCCATTTTTTTTTCTCCTACCTTCAGATACAGTGGGGTGGTGCAGGCTGTCAGCCAATGACACACACACACAGCATAGTGCATTTTTTGCACAAAAGCAAGGGCATGTGTCATTGGCTGTGTATGTCACATGTTCTTGCCCTATATGACCCAACCATTTTCCACATCGCCACCATTTCCTCAGTGCTGCAGTTGTGTGTCAGTCAGGCACCGCTACTGCTGCTGTGGGCGCTATAAAGTCTTAGGCATTGTCCACACACCTGCGCTTCAGTATTTAGCGCTTCTTGCGCTAAATACTTAGATTCTGGCAGAGAAGCGCAGGTGCATGGATGCGGCCACTTCTAGCAGACGCTGTCCCTGGTTACCCGATCTGTATTGTGGTAACCAGTTCAGACAGCAGCATGCATAGTCACCGCTTATTGCGAGCGAACAGGGAAGCGCTACTTGCAGCGTTTCCCTGTGCGTCCGGGATAAGCGGTGACTATGCAGGCTGCTGTCTGAACTGGTTACCACTATACAGATCGGGTAACCAGGGACAGCGTCTGCTGGAAGCGGCCGCATCCACACACCTGTGCTTCTCTGCCAGAATCTAAGTATTTAGCTCAAGAAGCGCTAAATACTGAAGCACAGGTGTGTGGACAATGCCTTAGTTAGATAGATAGTGAGCGGACCTCAAGTTAGATAGACAGATAGGTTTAGGGAGTAGGGACTAGTTAGAATCTCAGCCCTTTTGGGGACTACTTCAGACAGGTAGGGAGTAGGGATTAGTTGTAAATATCAGCCCTTTTGAGGGCTACTTCATAGAAGTAGGGACTAGTTATAATATTAGCCCTTTTGATGGCTAGGTTAGAGCAGTTCCTATTAGTTTTTGCCAGGCAGATGTGTGCCAGTGCTGTGCTTTTTCACAGCATCTGGCCAAATCTAGCTCAGGCAATTCTTTAGGGCAGGTAGTGTAGCACTAGGGATGGGCGAATCTACTCGTTACTACTCGGTACTCGCCGAGTAGTAAGGGATTCGCCCGACTCATTACACTGCGAGTAATCTCAGGGATTACTCGCAGTCAGTAACGAGTCCGCAGGGAGCGAAGGGAGAGAGGGGGGGGAAATGCTCCTTACCTCTCTTCCGGCTTCTGCTATGTGCTGTGTGCTGGGCTCTGGGACTTGCGGGCTGCGGCAGCTCCAGGGTCCTAGAGCCCGCCTACACAGAGATGTAGCAGAGCTGAGAGAGTTCTCAGCCTGCTCACTCCCTGTGCATAGATATGTATATGTATGCACAGGGTTGTGGCAGTGAAGATGTCGTTTTTGGACTACGTCGGACGGAAGAGGATTTTTGGAGTAAAGATGGAGTCTCTAATGTCTTTTTTGTTTTATTTTTAATAAAAAAAATTTCTCTGTGTTGTGTTTTTTTTTTTATATTGAGTACTGGAAATTCATGGCGGTCATGTCTAATATTGGCGTGACCGCCATAAATTTCGGGCTTAGGGCCAGCTGATAATACAAAGCTGGCCCTAACCCCTTTATTACCCAGCGTGCCAATGCCACCAGGGCCGCTGGAAGAGCGGGGTTCAGCGCCAGAAGATGGCGCTTCAATGAACGCGCCATCTTCTGGGGTGGCTGCGGGCTGCAATTTGCAGCGGGGGGTGCCCAGAAAGCTTGGGCATCCCTGCGCTGCGGATTCCAGCCCCCAGCTGCTTAGCTGTACCTGGCTAGACATAGAAATTGCGCGGAGCCCCACGCATTTTTTTTTTTATTATTTCATGAAATTCATGAAATAATAAAAAAAAGGGCTCGCCTATATTCTTGTGTCTGGCCAGGTACAAATAGGCACCTGGGGGTTGGGGGCAGCCCGTCGCTGCCTGCTGGATCTGGCTGGTTACAAAAATACGGCGAAGCCCACGTAATTTTTTTTTTTGAAAAATCTATAAAACAATCCTAAAAAAGGATTGCATCTTTACTAACCCCTCGACCATGGTGGAGGGGTTAATAAAGATGCAGTCCCTTTTATTTATATTGTTTTATGGATTTTTCAGAAAAATTTCACGTGGGCTTCGCCGTATTTCTGGAACCAGCCAGATCCAGCAGGCAGCGACGGGCTGCCCCAACCCCCAGGTGCCTATTTGTACCTGGCCAGACACAAGAATATAGGCGAGCCCCCTTTTTTTATTATTTCATGAATTTCATGAAATATTAAAAAAAAAAATGCGTGGGGCTCCGCGCAATTTCTATGTCTAGCCAGGTACAGCTAAGCAGCTGGGTGCTGGAATCCACAGCGCAGGGAGGCCCAAGCTTTCTGGGCACCCCCCGCTGCAAATTGCAGCCCGCAGCCGCCCCAGAAGATGGCGCGTTCATTGAAGCGCCATCCTCTGGCGCTGAACCCCGCTCTTCCAGTGGCCCTGGTGGCAATGGCTCACTGGGTAATTAAGGGGTTAGGGCCAGCTTTGTATTATCAGCTGGCCCTAAGCCCGAAATTTATGGCGGTCACGCCAATATTAGACATGACCGCCATGGATTTCCAGTAATCAATATAAAAAAAAAACACAGAGAAAATTTTTTATTAAAAATAAAACAAAAAAGCCATTAGGGACTCCATCTTTATTTTAAAAATCCTCTTCCGTCCGACGTAGTCCAAAACGCAATCTCAGCTCTGCTACTTCCCTGTCTGTACTTAGACAGACAGGGATGTAGCAGAGCTGAGAACTGACTAAACAGTCAGGATTCAGCTCAGGGCATTAGGACCTGAGCTGAACTCTGCTGTCAGCCAGACTCGCTCTGCTCCGGAGATTCCCGAACAGTGACGCAAGTTAATTTATTCACTGCTCTTGTCACCATTCGGGAATCTCCGGAAACAGAAGCAGAGAGACTCGGGGAGCGAGTCTGCGGCTGAGGCGGCAGCGGCAGCGGAGGCAGGGGTAAGTAGCCGGCCGGGCCGGTGCATCCCCCCTCTCCCCCCTCACCCCCCCTGACCCCCCTTCCCCCCTCCCCCCCTTCAATCTTTTTTTTTTTTTTTTTTATTATTCTTTAAAAGCCAGTGGCTTTTTGCCGCTGGCATTAAAAGAATAACATGGGGATTTGCAGGTTTTTCCTCTGCTGCCAGACCCCTTATAGGGTCCGGCAGCAGAGGAATCGCTGCAATACTCGCCTCCCCATTCATTTACATTGGACTCGCTAGACTCGCAACGAGTAGCGAGTCCTGGACTCAGACTCGTTACAGTCTAGCGAGTCCGAGTAATTTAGGATTCGCCCATCTCTATGTAGCACTGCTGTGAAGAAGCTACACCACCTGTCTTTGGTAGCCAATTTTTTACTGCAGCTAGTCCAGGTAATTTTTTTAGGCTGGCAGCAGATTCTGGTAGTCAGCAGTGTAGCCCAGCTGTAAAGAAAGCTACACTGCCTGTCTATCCGGTAGCCAATTTTTTACTGCAGCTAGTCCAGGCAATATTTTGGGGCTAGTAGGAGTGTCTGGTAGTCAGCGGTGTAGCCTAGCTGTAAAATAAGCTACACCGCCTGTCTATCTTGTAGCCAATTTTTTACTGCAGCTAGTCCAGGTAATTTTTTGGAGCTAGAAGCAGTGTCTGGTAGACAGTGGTGTAGCCCACTTGTGAACCAAGATACACCGCCCGTCTAGTTCAGACTAATTTTTAACTGCACCTAGCCCAGGTAATAGTTTGGGCCTAGTAGCAGTGTCATTTAGACAGTGGTGTGTAGCCCACTTGTGAAACACACTACACCGCCTGTCTGTTTCAAACTAATTTTTAAGTGCACCTAGCCCAGGTAATAGTTTGGGCCTAGTAGAAGTGTCATTTAGACAGTGGTGTGTAGCCCACATGTGAAACACACTACACCGCCTGTCTATTTCATACTAATTTTTAACTGCACCTAGACCAGGTAATAGATTGGGGCTAGTACCACTGTTTGGCCACTTAGCTCTGCTCGATTTCCATCCTAACTTTTTGTACTAACAACTGCAGAGTTGCCAATTTGGTCACATACAAAATGAGTGGCAAAAGGCCTGCTGCTGGTGGAAAGGGGAATCGGTGTGGTGGAAAGGGCAAAAGGGCAAAAAAGTTTGTGTCCGTGGGGTAGGTGGTAAAGTAACAGTAACATTTGCTGAAGAAAGACCATCTTCCAGCCAAAGTAAGATGTCTACTTATTTCCGTGGACAATCTGATATGATCCCTGTCTTACAGACACGACCATCGATAACTATTGTAGATGAGGCACAAAAAAAGCAGGTGCTTGAATGGATCTGAAGTGCTCCATCAAGTGACCTCTCCTCCACCTCAACTACAACATCCCAAACCCTCCAGTCCTTTGAAGTGTCACCCCAAACGCACTTGCTTCCTCCCAGGTCCCAAGTCTCCAGCCACCCTAAGTATGGGGTAACAGAGATTGTTGTGTCTGCAGAGCTGGTCAGTCACACTATAGCCTGGGAATCAGAGGTCTTCTCCAAAGGTGCAGTGAGTCCAGACAAGGAAATGATCTCCACTGATGCCCAGAAGCTTTCTGAGTTGGATTCAGGCTGAAGGTTCTGAGCATAATGTAGACCCTCATTCCCAAACTGTAACTCCTCTTGGTGGAGACAATGAGGAAGATGCTGATGAGACTCAGATACTTGATTGGACCGACAACTTAACTTTTCAGTCAGGGCAGGAAGAGGTTGTCTCTGAGGACAAGGAGTATGATAACACACAGGTTGATGATGAGGTTGGAGATCCCACTTACTGTCAACCCACATTCAGCCAGTCGATGAGGTCAGCAAAGGTGGTGTAGGAGGATGCTAGTGACGACGAGGTTAGGTTGCGCCTTCCTGGACAGAGACAGAGTGCTGGAAGCACTTCAACAACAGCATCCGCAGCCACAATTCTGCCTCTGAGCAGAAGTCGTGGTGACTCTGCAGGTTGCATGGGCTCTAAGCCTTGCCTAGCCTGGGCCTTTTTTGACATCGCCTAGGATCACCCAGCTCATGTGATCTGTAAGATTTGTCACCAATCTCTGAGTAGAGGCCAAAAACTCAATAGTTTGAGTACTTCATGCATGAACCGTCAATTGGATATGAAGCACAAGTCGCAGTGGGAAGCTCATTGTGCTACAAAGTGGGCTAGCGGGGCGGGCCAACAACTGTCTGCCCCATCAAGTGCATCCGCATGCTCTTCATACTTTGTGACTGTGGGGACAGCTGTCACTCATGCTTTTGGACGAAGACCTTCCACCTCTTTACCTGCAACAGGCAGTGTGATTGCCAGGTCGTCACTTGTTTTTGAAGTAGAAAATGCTGCTGGTGTTGAGCTCTCTCAGACATCGAGAGCACCACCTTTGGATGAAGGCAACATTATATCTGTGCCTGCACCTCCCTCACAGACCAGCTGTTTGCCGGGGACACCCCACTCAACTCCGACTCAGCACAGCAGCCAATCCTCCAGGAGTCCTATGCGGAAGGGATAACAAAATCACCAAGGTCCTCACGGTCAGCAGCACCAAGACGGCAGGCATGGGGGTGGGGGAGACTGATTAACGAGGGCACATGGCAGCAGCCAAATTGTTGAGGAAGGTGCAGGAGCCCAGGAAGAAATGGAGGATGAACTGGTGATGGGCATGGAATACTCAGCAGATGAGGGAGACCTTGATGCCATTTCTGTTGTGTGAGGTTGGGGGGAGAGGGCAGAGGAAGGAAGCAGGATTCTCACCTCGCTGCCACCAACACAACAAGGACTTGGTCCTCCTGGATGCGCAAGACACATGAGCGCCTTCTTGCTGCACTACCTTCAACTTGACCCTCCGATTGTCCAAATTAGAAGTAATGCCGACTACTGAGTTGTCACACTTTTAGATCCCCGGTACAAGACAAAATTTGGCAAAATAATTCCTGCCATAGAAAGGGATGCATGCCATGCAGCAGTATCAGCAGAAGGTGATACATAATCTTAGATCGGCTTTTCAACAAAACACCAGTGGTACACATAATGAATCTCATAGGAGTATCTCCAAGTGAACATCGATGCAATGACTGTGGAACTGGACCCTTGCTCATTTTGTTCTTCCAATCTGGAAAAATGGCCTGAGCTCGCCACTCACACCTTGGAGATCCTGTTGTGCCTCGCAGCCAGCGTTCTCTCTGAATGTGTTTTCAGCGCTGCTGATGGCGTGCTGACAGATAAGCACACGTGTCTCTCCAGCCAGAATGTGGACAGACTAACATTCGTCAAGATGAACAAGTCATGGATCTGCAAGGACCTTTCTACCCCTGTGTCATCCTGGGGAGATTAAGGGCTTGTGGATTTTTGAATGTGCTGCATGACAGTCACCAACAATTTTAAGCTTGCAATTGTGGGAATTTGATGCCACTTAAGTGGTGATGAGCCCAATTTTTGGAAAAAATGGAGACTCTTTTTGGAATCCCCTTGCTGTATTTTACATGATTTTAGAAGGGTATGACATGCCTATATCTGTGTCTCCTCCTCCTTTAACTTATCCATCTCTTTTCTTTTCGCATTTGTATATGTACCTGTCACTTTTCCATGTGTTAGTTGTGTCTTCTGGGTAGTTTATCACCTTTGGACACCTTGGTGTTTTCTATGTGTTTTCTATGTGTTTGTATGTGTTTGCCTGCCATTGTTTTCAATGGTACTCCATGGTGTTCGATGGTGTTTGACGAACATTCGATGAACACGCCCCCAATTTGACGAATCGAATCGATTGTGAACACTAGGATGGTGGCTCATCTCTAATAAGGAGAGGAAAAAATTAAAACAAAAAAGTGGAAAATCACCAGAGGGTGAAGGAGTTAATAGATACAGCACATGTCCCAAAAGCTAGCCATTGCAACAGAGCTCCTAGTATAGAATACGAGAGCTCCTACTTGCATATAGATATTGGATCTATTCTCATCCAGAAGAATGCAATGAATGGAATCCATTTGGTATTCCAAATATAATGTGAGTGCTATGCAAGTGAGTGATTTTTTTTTTCTTGCCGAGCATCCGTATTATATGCGTATGCCATCCATATGCAATGCATTTTTTTTCTCTGCAGCTTCTATTCTGCAATCATTTGCAGGGTCATTTACAGTGTTCTATGTTACAGAATGGTATTGTATCCATAAAAATCAGACAGCATACAGATGTTTTTTTTCTTGCACCAAAAGACTTGCATTAGTGAGTCTCATCCTATACAGTTGTGCTCAAAAGTTTACATACCGTGCCAGATTTTTTGCTTTCTTGGTCTTTTTTCAGATAATATGAATGATAAAACAAAATCATTTTTCCCACTCATGGTTAGTGGTTGGGTGAAGCCATTTATTGTCAAACTACTGCGTTTTCTCTTTTTAAATCATAATGACAACCATAAACATCCAAATGACTCTGATCAAAAGTTCACATTCCCTGGTGATTTTGGCCTGATAACATGCGCAGACGTTGACACAAATGGGTTTGAATGGCTAATAAAGTTAACATCTTCACCTGTGACTTGTTTGCTTGTAATAAGTGTGTATATAAAAGCTGAGTGAGTTTTTGGGATCCAGACAGACACTTGCATCTTTCATCCAGACATTGATGTGAGTCATGGGGAAGGCAAAAGAATTGTCAATGGATCTATGGGAAAAGATAGTTAAAATGTATAAAACAGGAAAGGGATACAAAATGACTTAAAATGAATTTATCATGCCAGTCAGCAGTGTTCAGACAGTGATTAATAAATGGAAAACCAGAGCTTTTGTAAAAACCAAACCACGATCAGGTAGACCAACAAAAATTTTGGTCAAAACTGCCAGGAAAATAGTTTGGGATGCAAAAAAAACCCCACAAATAACATCAGCTGACATTCAGGACTCACTGAAAACTAGCGGTGTGGCTGTTTCAAGATGCACAGCAAGGAGGCACTTGAAGAAAAACGGGCTGCATAGTGAAGTCGCCAGGAGAAATCCATTACTGTGCAAATGCCACAAAGTACCTTGCCTACAATATGCCAAACAGCAGAGCAACAAGCCTCAAAGCTTCTGGAACAAGGTAATTTGGAGTGATGAGATCAAAATCAAACTTTTCGGCCACAGCCATAAACATTACATTTGGAGAGGTGTCAACAAGGCCTATGATGAAAGGAACACCATTCCTACTGAAAAGCATAAAGGTGGATTGCTGATGATGGGAGAATGTGTGAGCTACAAATGCACAGCAAACTTGGTAAAAATTGAAGGAAAGATATTGCAGCACGTTATCAGCAAATACTGGATACATATTTGCACTCATCCGCCCAGAGGATGCGCATGGGACATAATTGGATGTTCCAATATGTCAACGATCCAAAACACAAGGCCAAGTTAACCTGTCATTGGCTACAGCAGAATAAAGTGAAAGTTCTATAGTGGCCATCTCAGTCTCCTGACCTCATTGAGCCACTCTAGGGAGAACTCAAGCATGCAATTTATGCAAGAAAGCTCAAGAATTTACAGGAGCTAGAGTTTTTTTTACCAAGAAGAATGGGCAGCTTTACCATCTGAGAAAATAAAGAGCCTCATCCACAACTACCACAAAAGACTTCAAGCTGTCATTGATGTTAGAGGGGGCAATACACGGTATTAAGAACTGGGACATGTGAACGTTTGATCAGGGTCATTTGGATGTTTTTGGTTATCATTATGATTTAAAAAGAGAAAACAGAGTACCGTATATACTCGTGTATAAGCCGACCCGTGTATAAGCCGACCCCCCTACTTTTGCCCCCAAAATCAGGGAAAACCTAGTGACTCGTGTATAAGCCGAGGGTGGACCCCAGCACAGGTATACAGCCCCCAGCAGTGTGGTATACAGCAGCCTCCCCAGTGGTATATACAGGCCCCAGCAGTGTTACAGCAGCCTTCCCAGTGGTAGTATACAGCAGCAGCCTTCCCAGTGGTAGTATACAGCAGCAGCCTTCCCAGGGGTAGTATACAGCAGCAGCCTTCCCAGGGGTAGTATACAGCAGCAGCCTTCCCAGGGGTAGTATACAGCAGCAGCCTTCCCAGGGGTAGTTTAGAGCAGCAGCCCCAGGTGTATCTACAGCAGCCCCCCCAGTGTATACAGACAGACCCCCCCAGTGGCACTAGCCCCCCATCATAAGAACAGCCCTCCACACTTTGCAGAGCCCCCCTGCTTTGCAGAGCCCCCCCGCTGCATAATCTTACCATCCAGGGTCTTCTTCACCGGAGGTCCTGCAGTCCATCCTCGCGCGGTGTTCCCGTTCTCCTGTGACCCGGCGGTCGCAGTGGAATGACGTCACCGCGCCGGGTCACGTGAGACCACAACACAGCGCGCAATGATGACTTCAGGACCTCCGGTGAAGAAGACCATGGATGGTAAGATTATGCAGCGGGGGGGCTCTGCAAAGCGGGGGGGGGCTCTGCAAAGCGGGGGGGCTCTGCAAAGCGGGGGGGGCTCTGCAAAGCGGGGGCTCTGCAAAGCGGGGGGGCTGTTCTTATGATGGGGGACTAGTGCCACTGGGGGGGTCTGTCTGTATACACTGGGGGGGCTGTATGCACGGCTCCCCCTGCCACTGTGATGGGCGGGGGGAGCCGTGCATATCTAATGAGCGGCCCCACGTGACGGGCCGCTCATTCAGCAGCCTCCCCCCGCCTCCTCTAGCCTCTCCAGCACCCGGACACCATAGGATTACCGTATTGACCCGTGTATAAGCCGAGGGGGTGACTTTTCAGCCAAATTTTTGGGCTGAAAAACTCGGCTTATACACGAGTATATACGGTAGTTAGACAATAAATGGCTTCACCCAACCACTAACCATGAGTGCGGAAAAAGGTTTTTATGTTAAAATCTGCCAGGGTATGTAAACTCACAGCATGCTGCAATTTGTTTCTCAATGAATAACATTGGTCTGACTGCAATCAGATTTTTTTATTGCAGTTTTATACAGTAGTGTAGCAAGTTACTAGAGAAGTAGAACAATTTGGTCACATGCACAATTTATGCGGTATATAGTCCATTTAAATGTATGGAAATTTGGAAATTTTAATTTGATTTTGTGAAAAAAAATCACCATTTACAAGATGGAGTGCAAAAGAAATACAAAGAGTTGTCACTTCTAATTTGTCAGTGTCATAAGCCACCAGATGTATGATCTCTGGTTTATGGTAGTTATTTCTTTTGTAGAAACGATAGGACCGAGGACCTTGAGCTGTCTTACAAATTTATATTGGTTGAAGAACGTAACAAAAAAAATCTAACTCACGGGAAGCAAAACAATGTGCCCTACTAGAGTCTCCAGCTGCACCTCTTCTTCTCTTTCTCTTCCTATGTGTTATTCACAAACATTCACTCCAATTTTCTATCTCAGCACTACAGTACAACACCTGAAGTAGATATCCAATACTTTAATAACTCTTTTTCTCATTTTCTTAACTGCTGATCTGTGCACTTTGTGGCCTGCCCTCTAGGCTGTAAAACCCTAGAATGGCTTCTGCTTTCTCCAGCTTTTATAGTAATTCTACTCTTGATTGGCTGCACTATACTCTGTTTTGTGATTGTTGCAAAGCATTATGGCTAAGCCTGCTGTGCTGAGTTCATGTGAGCCTTTTCTGGCTGATGCAATATTCTTCGTTCTGAAAGTAATTTACAACTAATTGGTGTAATCATACGTGATATATGTACATCATATATGTAGTACATCAGGTTTAAGGCAGGTGTGGAAAAAATTCTGCAAAATAAGAGTGCTTTACCAGAAGTGCAGAATATAGTGGCTAGTAAGCATTTTACTGGGGGCAGTGAACAGAATTACTTATACCATTCCGACAGTGTTTATTTTTTTTTTTAATTAAATAACTGTAATGGTGCCCGAAATCGGAATGGACTGTCATTTCTTTATACAAATGGTTCTTTCACATCTGAGGTAAGTGTAATTCCCAACAAATCCGGCAGATGTCTCCGGATCTGCCGCATACCGGCTGAATAGCGGCACCGATCCAGCAAGCCCCATTGATTTCTATGGGCTTGCTGTCGGGTGCGGCAAGTGCGGTATTGTCGAATTCGGCAGATGTGGCGCTTGCAGCGCTTTTTTTGCGCAGCCACAAGTCCGGATGTGTCGAATTCGGCAGTACAGCACTTGCCGCACCGACAGCAAGCCCCATAGAGAATGAATGGAGCTTGCTGGATCGGTGCCACAAATCAACCATTTGTAGTCAGATTCAGCCATGTGCAGCTGTCCCCTGACGAAATGGTGCTGATCTACTTCACAGGGGGCAGCTCCTGGTGCTGAAATCAGTGTAGCTCACGCTGAACTTCAGCAGCTGGCATCCGGTTCACGGATCCTCCCAGTTCAGCCCCATAGACTCCCATGTTATGGAGCGCCGGATTGCGCCGGTTCTGGGAGGTTCCGGGAGAATCCGGAGGATCCAATTTGGGCAGATTTTCACCCTGGACACAAAAATGCTGCAAGCGGGAGAAAAATCTGAATACACCCGGATCCTCCTGGACAGATGGAAACCGGATGGCAGATAGCTGCCATCTGGCTTCATCTGGCCCCATAGGGCTGCACTACAGTAAAATCGGGTACCGGGGCTGTCAGGTTCACCGCGGACAGCCCCGGACATGATAGTGCCGTGGTGTGAAGCAGCCTTAGAACAGTTGTGGAATATGTTTCAGCAATGTGTGGAATTGTGCACTAACACTGCTTCTCTGCAAAACTCCACTCATGGACGCAAAAACTTTCTGAAGATCGTTGATTCTACAAGAACTATTGATGAGATGTACTTGTTCATTATTGGCCAAGTGACTGCCTAAAAGCTGTCATCTGAGTAAAAGTTTGGTATCTTGAGAAATATAAGTTTTATCATATATATTTAAGTTTGTTTCACTGTGTTCCTTTGTGTTTCCATATGTGTTACTTTTTTATTTTGCTGTCTTTGGTCTAAAACTGCAAGGGCATATTTCAATAGCAACAAGGAAAACCATTGTAATACCAGGAGTCTAAACTTTTATCAAATGTCATGCATAAAAGTTTTGTGACTGACTAAAATTTTGGTTTTCCAAATGTTTTGTGCCTCAGTATTTTTAATGGCATTTTGCATTAACTCTAGATTGTTAAGAAGAGTAATCAGATGAATTTCCAAAAACTGTGATTGACTGAACTTGTGATTGATTTATAAGGTAGACTGGTTCTATAAATGGGGACTGGTGCTTCAAATATTTGTCTTCTGTTACATTGATTACCTACAAGGAAAAATATGCAGTCATCATTGGTTTGCATCAAAACGGCTTTAACAATAGCATTGCTACTTGTAAGATTGCACTTAATTTTAAACGATTTATTGGATCATTAAGTGCTTCAAAACAAGAGATTTAATTGCTGTGAAGAAGGCTTCTGGGTAGTAAGGCCAGTTTCACATCACGATTTTCGGTCATCTGAGTGTATCTGTTTCAAAACGGATACACTCGGATCTAAAATTGGATCCCATGTATCTCTATGGGGCTCGGATCGGATGTGTGCCTTTTGCCATCCGATTTTGGCACCATCCGATCCTGTTCGATTTAAGCCCGGACAAAAAAACGCAGCCTGCTGCGTTTTTGTGTCCGAAAATGAAAGCGAGGCATCCTCGGATCCGAGCCCCGATGACATGGAAGCCTATTAACATCGGATCGAGTTGAACTCGGATCCGATGTCGGCTCCGTAGTGATGTACTGAGCATGCCAGAAGCACTGCTCAGTACATCTTCCCTGTTCTCCCTCCTCCATCCTATCTCTATTTATTGTTCCCGCCGCTCATCTCTCCTGTCCCCTCTCTTATTACCTATCCTATCACCTGTCTTTAGCCCTTCTTTGTCCACCTGTATGTGAAAAATAATAATAATCCTCACAGAGGATACATCACCTCTCTGGGGGCTTCAGCGTTGCGACCATCTTCTTCTGCCTGCAAGGACATCTCATTACGTCACAGCGCCGATCAGCTGATCCTGCTGGACTCGGATGCCCATGGACAGCCACAAATCGTGATGTGAACCCGGCCAAAGAAAATCTAACAATTGAAAGGACCAGGGTCAGCGTCAGCACCCGATGCATCCAGTCAAGTGCCTGGGCCCTGGACAAGAGAGGGGGCCCATATGCCTTCTGTGAGTGGAAAAAAAGAAGAGACCAACTCACAGACACCTGCCCTCTCTATCCTGCTCTGCACTGATCTATGTGATTGGTACACAGCAGGAGAGAAAGCTTACTGAGAGATAAAGGAGGCTTCTGGAGCTGTGTAGTTGAAGGACCTTCAGTTATGTGACTGATAAACATCACTTAAATCAGGGGTAGGAGAACCTTTTTCATGTCTGGGGCCATTTGAAAATTTCTACAATCATTCAGGGGCAGCACAAAATTATCATGTTGAAAATTACCCTTCTATATTTGGTCAAACAATTAATTACCTCACCTCTAATGTGGCTGAAGGCTGGATTGTTAGGAGATGTTGATTTTGCTGATCTCACAACTGGTTTTCCAGATTTGTGAAAGCCGGTAAAGCAGTCAATTTTTTGTGATAATATTTTTTGTAAATCTTATACATCACATAGGAGACATGGGGGCTACAGTATATACATCACAGAAGACGCTGGGGGCATATACATCACAGGAGACACTGGGGGAATAGAAATCATAGAAGCTTGAGGAATCGAAATTGCAGGAGACACAGGGGGCATAAACATCACTACAAACATCAGGGCATACACATCACAAGAGACGCTGGGGCATGTACATCACTGGTGAGGCTGGAGGCACATCCTTCATAGGGGACGCTGGAGGCATAGACATCACAGAGACACTGGGAATAGAAATCATAGAAGCTTGAGGAATCGAAATTTCAGGAGACACAGGGGCATAACATCATACAAACATCAGGGCATACACATCACAAGAGACGCTGGGCATGTACATCACTGTGAGGCTGAGCACATCTTCATAGGGGACGCTGGAGCATAGACATCACAGAGACGCTGGGCATAGACATCATAGGATATTGCTGGGGGTATACACAGTCATATGAAAATGTTTGGGCACCCCTCTTAACTTACTCATTTTTATTTGTTTAAAATTGTTTTTTTCCAACAGCTATTTCAGTGTGATATATGTAATAACTGATGGACACAGTCATATTCCAGGATTGAAATGAGGTTTATTGTACTAACCGAAAATGTAAAATATGCATTATTTCAAAAATTGACAGGTGCAAAAGTATGGGCACCTCAACAGAAAAGTGACATTAATATTTAGTAGATTCACCTTTTGCAAAAATAACAGCCTCTATTCGCTTCCTGTAGCTGTTAATGAGTTCCTGGATCCTAGATGAAGGCATTTTTGACCATTCCTCTTTACAAAACAATTCCAGTTCAGTTAGTTTAATGGTCACCGAGCAAGGACAGCCCGCTTCAAAACATCCCACAGATGTTCAATGATATTCAGATCTGGGGACTGGGATGGCCATTCAAGAACATTGTAATTGTTCCTCTGCATGAATGCCTGAGTAGATTTGGAGCGGTGTTTTGGATCATTGTCTTGCTGAAAGATCCATCCCCGTGGTAACTTCAACTTTGACACTGATTCTTGAACATTATTCTCAAGAATCTGCTGATACTGAGTGGAATCCATGCGACCCTCAACTTTAACAAGATTCCCGATGCCGTCATTGGCCACACAGCCCCAAAGCATGATGGACCCTCCCCCAAATTTGACAGTGGGTAGCAAGTGTTTTTCTTGGAATGCTGTGTTTTTGTGGCGCCATGCATAACGCCTTGTTGTATGACCAAACAACTCAATCTTTGTTTCATCAGTCCACAGGACCTTCTTCAAATGAAACTGGCTTGTCCAAATGTGCTTTTGCATACCTCAGGCGACTCTGTGTATGGCGTGCATGCAGAAACGGCTTCCTTCACATCACTCACCCATACAGCTTCTCCTTGTGCAGTGTGTGCTGTATTGTTGACCGATGCACAGTGACACCATCTGCAGCAAGATGATGCTGCAGCTCTTTAGAGGTGGTCTGTGGATTGTTCTTGACTGTTCTCACCATTCTTCTTCTCTGCCTTTCTGATATTTTTGTTGGCCTGCCACTTCTGGCCTTTACAAGAACTGTCCCTGTGGTCTTCCATTTCCTTACTATGTTCCTCACAGTGGAAACTGACAGGTTAAATCTCTGAGACAACTTTTTGTATCCTTCCCTGAACAACTATGTTGAACAATCTTTTTTTTCAGATCATTTGAGAGCTGTTTTGAGGAGCCCATGATGCCACTCCTCAGAAATATGCAACTAGGAGAACAACTTGCAAGTGGACACCTGAAATAGCTTTTCTCATGATTGGATACACCGGGCTATGAAGTACAAAGCTCAATGAGGTTACCAAACCAATTTGGTGCTTCAGTAAGTCAGTAAAAGTAGTTAGGAGTATTCAAATCATGAAAATCAGAAGGGTGCCGATATTTTGGCACTTGTCAAATTTTGAAATAATGCATATTTCACATTTTTGTTTAGTGCAATAAACCTCATTCCAATCCTGAAATATTACTGTGTCCATCAGTTATTACACATATCACACTGAAATAGCTGTTGCAAAAAAACAATTTTAATAAAAAAAAATGAGTAAGATTAAGAGGGGTGCCCAAACTTTTTCATATGACTGTACATAACAGGAGACACTGGGGCATAGATATCACATGAGATGCTGGGGGCATAAGCATCACAGGAGACACTGGGGGCATAGACATCACAGGAGATACTGGAGCATAGACATCAGAGGAGACGCTGGGCATCGACATCACAGGAGATACAGGGGCATAGACATCACAGGAGATGCTGGTGGCATAGACATTATAGGAGACACCAGAGCATAGACATCAC
>JARQOC010000004.1:235425718-235495286 GCA_033576535.1 Allobates femoralis
ATGTAGCAAAGCTGTGTATGTCTATATGTTCATGTAGCAGAGCTGTGTATGTTTACATGTTCATGTAGCAGAACTGTGTGTATATATGTGCATCTAGCAGTGCTGTATGCTTCTACATGTGTATGTAGCAGAGCCATGTATCTCTATGGTTATATAGCAGAGCTGTGGGTGTCTAATATATAATTTTCAGGAAGACACTAACAATAGATTTATTTCCTCTTTATTCTACCCTAGTAAAATAAAATTATTGCTAATGCCCCCTTCCTTTTACACTGCCAGGGAAGCTTTAATTAATAGGAAGAATGCTTTTCCTATTTTGAGCGTAAGGTGTGGAAGTTCAGCAGTAGGGAGGGGTAGGGCACAGTGATAAGGGGCCCACTATCTTTTGCCCAGGGCCCACAAAAACCTGGAGCCAGCTCTGGACAGCACCATCTCTAAGGCTGGGGTCACACTTGCGTTTTTTTCATGGTTTTTTGGGGACCTGCGTTTTTAAAAATAGTATGTAAAAACGCACCCATAGGCCCCCATGTTAAAAAACGCATGCCCTAATAGCAAAAACGCATGTCTTAATAGCAAAAACGCATGTGTGACAGTACTATGCGTTTTTGTGTGCATTTTTGCAACTATGTGATTAACTGACATCAAAAACGCATGCAAAAACACATGGTACATTAGTACCATTTAGTAGCATCCAAAAACGCATGCGTTTTCCATAGGGGCCCATGTTAAAAAAACGCATGCGGTTTCTAAAAAACGCATGCGTTTTTAAAATCGCACCAAGAAATAGTGCATGCACTATTTTTGGGTGCTGATTTAAAAATGCATGCAAAAATGCAGGGTGCCATCAGACACCTTAAAAACCGCATGCTGAAATGAAAAAACGCATGCAGAAACGCATGCTTTTTTTAAGGCACTAAAAAAAGCTCATGCCAAGTGTGACCACAGCCTTAAATAGGATAGATCTATGGAACTGGTCAAACACCAGTGCAAAGCTCCATAAGATCTTGCAGGTGTCAGTGTATCTGAATGATCAGATAGCTGGCCTAGTATCAAAAAGTGTCAGCATACTTACTTAATTTTGCTAAATATTAAGTGATATGCTTAATATTTGTATAAAAATATGATTAATATGTTAATATTAATATTGAGCAAAAGTATTTTCAGTCTTTACAACAGTCATGGTCTGTCATGTGGCCCCCAGCTATAGACAATACACTATACACTATATACAGAGCTCCTGTTTATAATGTCACTGGTAATCTTTATTTTACCAATATAATATTCACTATATACAGAGATCCTGTGAATAATAGTGGTAATTAGTGATTAGCAAGCGCTAAAATGCTTCAGTGCTCGCTGCATAAATTGAACAGCTTGGATGCTTGGACTCGAGTATCAAGTAGAATGGAAGTCAATAGGAAACTCAAGTATTTTTCTGAAAGACCCTAACAGGAAGTATGGTGAGGCTGGAAAAATCGCTGAAATGGATGGAAACAGCACTCAAATGGAAAGGGAAAAGCATTGGGAACATTTCTGACTCCCATGTCGTTGCTGATAACAATATTGTCAGAGAATTAATACTCTAGTGGACTGACAATAAGGGTATGTGCCCATGTTAAGTATTTGGTTGGAAATTTCTGCTCCATTTCTGCTTCTCTCGGCTGGAAAAAACTCAGTGGCAAAAACACTAATTTTGTCAATTTTCCAATGTTTTTATGCATTTTTGCATGCATTTTTAGCCTGCATTTCTAGTGTTTGTGAACACCAAAGAAAGCTAGAGAACAGTGTTCCCTAACTCCAGTTTTGAAGAGCCACCAGCAGAGCATGTTTTCAGGATTTCCTTAGTATTACACAGGTGATATATGAATTATCTGCATAGTTAATGATGCCATCACATGCGCAATGCTAAGGAAATCCTGAAAACCAGCACTGTTTGTGGCTCTTGGGGACTGGAATTGGGAGCAATGCCACAGAGATAGATAATAGAGATAGATAAACTGACAGACAGATATATGGGCATACAGATATGTAGACAGATAGACGTATAATAGCACAACCCCCCGACATATAGTAAAATTGCGCCCTGTGGAATTAATGGACAAAATAGGCAAGAGCCTATGTCATTTTTAGAAAAATTATGTTTGTATGACTAATTTAAGAAAAAAATACTATTAAATAAATAAATAATTGAAAAAAAAAACAACATGGGCTCCCACCTATTTTTCATAACCAGCACAGAAGATAAAGCAGGTAGCAGCAGGCTGGAATTATCAGGGTCTTTGGTTATTGGCCCGTCTCAGCTAAAGTATAGCAGCCTACAACTGCCCAAGAATAAGCCGTGTTCCATGTTCAGCACTAGGTGTCTGGTACAAACCCCAAACTTTACTGTCTGGATTTGCTCATCCCTACTTGACAACCCAAAAATCAAAGTGCTCAAAGTTAGAAATTGGTAATAGTTTAGATATAAAAATACAATCTTATACTTATAGGAGTGGTGCATGCTTGGGAGAAAAGTCTGCAGTCAGACTATGTCTTGATTCTCTAGTATTTCCCATTCTAGTTGGTGGTCAGAAGAATGCATATAACAATTTGTACATTTGTGGTCATGTGCTGACAGAGCCATATGAGAGACTAGTTGTATAGGCAGGTCCCAGGCGGCTTTTTTGTGCTTGCTGCCCTGAATTGACAGGTCTCTATGTATTTTCAGTATATAAAGCTTAACCTGGCACTCTACTTAAAAAAGCAAGAGAGGGTTGATCCTTTTGGTGTTTTTTATTTGTGGAGTTTGTGAAAGTTCATCAATCATCAAACGTTTCGGCTCATGCAAGAGCCTTCATCAAGTGATTCTGTACAATATATACAATAGAAATAAAAACAGGTATCAGACACAATTTGTGGTGTTTATCTTTAGTGTTGCTCTATAGTGACTAGTGTTCGGTGGTGGGGTGCGAGGACTTCCAAAGATGTGATGTGTTGAGTGGTGATAAGATGTAGGTGTATCAGATCTAGAGAAATTGTGGCGGTGAGGCTGGTGTGGGGTGATTGTGATGTGGTGGTCAGTGATTTTAGGAATGTGGGTGGGTTGTAGGGTAAAGGATAGAGTAGAAAGAGTAGAGAAAAAGGGGAGAGAGAACGTGGGAAACGGAATAGAAGTAGATGAACCAACAGAGTTTCTATCTATGAATAGTAGTGGTAATAGAGGTTTAGGGAAAGTACTTTAAATGCAATAGTGGGAGTGTTACTCCACTTTTTAGCTCAGTTAGATAGGTGTATGCTGCCCTTGGAGGCCTATGGAGTTGAAAGCGTTATTCAGTTAAGCCAGAATATAAATAGGGGAATGTTTTCGTTTGAGGACTATAGATACCTCTGTTTAATAGGGAATACAGTCCGAGATCCAAATTAGTGGATACACAGACGTGGTCTGGCTGAGCGTATGAGGGTCCATACATCAAGGTCCATCTATGTGGGGAGAGCATATTAGTGAGCTATTTCTATGGAGTGGGCTTATTAGGCTATATTAACAGGTACATACCACACGGTTAGCAGAAAGGCAGTTTATGGCTCCTGTCCTGGAAAGGAAGGGAGTCAAGGGTGAAGGCTCAAGGAGTTAACACTGCAGCAGAGAGAATGCAGCATAATAGCAAAGTAACAGAGTAACAGAGTGACAGAGGTTCGAGCTGTACCTTGTATTGACGTTTTGTGCATCATGCAGTCATGCTGGAGGGCTGGTGGCAGGAGCACTGTGTGTAGTGTGTGGATGCTTCTTATAGTAGTGTGTAAATGAGCACAGAGCCGAAACCGGAAGTACATCACCACTACTATTCATAGATAGAAACTCTGTTGGTTCATCTACTTCTATTCCGTTTCCCACGTTCTCTCTCCCCTTTTTCTCTACTCTTTCTACTCTATCCTTTACCCTACGACCCACCCACGTTCCTAAAATCACTGACCACCACATCACAATCACCCCACACCAGCCTCACCACCACAATTTCTCTAGATCTGATACACCTACATCTTATCACCACTCAACACATCTCCATCTTTGGAAGTCCTCGCACCCCACCACCGAACACTAGTCAATATAGAGCAACACTAAAGATAAACACCACAAATTGTGTCTGATACCTGTTTTTATTTCTATTGTATATATTGTACAGAATCACTTGATGAAGGCTCTTGCATGAGCCGAAACGTTTGATGATTGATGAACTTTCACAAACTCCACAAATAAAAAACACCAAAAGGATCAACCCTCTCTTGCTTTTTTAAGTAGAGTGCCTGGTTAAGCTTTATATATAGTTATTCCTCCTTCCCTGGGCACCTACGCTTGCGGTTGAGCCAGACTTGTCCTATATATCAGTCTATTTTTGTCCAGGCTCCTGCACCTCTAGACAAATACATGGCCACTTCTGGCCATTTTTCCTTCAGCGAAGATCAAACTTCTGAGATACTGTCCACCGTACGTGAGACAGACAATTTTCTAAACATCTCTAGTAAGGAGATCAAATCCCGAGATCTTGAAAAAGAACTGAAGAAGCTAGCCTCCCTTGAACTACATGCCTACACACTGGCCCAGTACACCAAGGCGAAAAGGATTCCACGTGGCCTAAGAGTGGGACTGAGACCAACACTATTCAGTGACAATGATGAATATTGCAACCTCTTTGAAAATATACTAAACAAGTGCTCTTTTGACCTGATGGTCCTTACAATCAAGTATATACAGGAGGAAATTGAAAAGGTACACGACCAACTCCAAACCATTGAGAACCAGCTAAGTGACACTCTATCCTCTGCTGACCTGACCAGTCTTAAGAAAAGAACTGAAAAGATAATTCAAGAATTCACGAAAGATCTCAAGGCAAGAAAGCGCTCCAAGTTTCTACGGGGCAAGACGACTATTCTAAAAATCAGGTATACCGATGGCGTTACACCACCTTACCAGACAGACCCCAACCAAGATATGGCTCCTCCGGCTCATCAGGCTCGGATGGAGGACGTGGAGGAGGCAAGGGTGGACGAGGCAAACCACGACAGCCTTTTTTCGGCCCGCGACCAGACCCATCGAAACATCCAGCCCCCCTACGGGGAGATGCAACCGACGATGAGGAAGGAAACAACGCGCACGGAGAGGGGGGCGCAGACGAAGGACCACCGAAGGACCAGAGAATACAGACACGCTCCCAGGTGAGACCAATCTCATTTTCAACATCTCCTCGTACTTTCTCTCACCTTCAGAGGGGACTCTCGTTCTGCCCCACCCCTGCATTCAATGCTTTTCAGGTCCAACAGGAACTTAACCGGTTTTACAGAACAATAAGGCTGAAAGCTCATTTCAGCAATGATAAGAGGACACCGAGCGTACCACTTCTAACTACCAGTGAAGATACTTCGAACTCTCTTTGCCTTAAAGACCTGGGTCTCCGCTTGAAGAGTAATTTCCAACGACCAAAGAGCTCGCACCCAGTTGAAACGTATATTTCTCTTGTTTCTAGATCTGTTAATAATTGTGTCAAAAACATAAACCAAGGTGATTTCCATCTCAAACGTAATTTAAGTAAGGAAGAAACAATGGCCCTCAATAGTCTGAAAAACAATAAACAAATAATTATAAAACCAGCCGACAAGGGGGGTGCCATTGTCATTCTAGATAGAAAATACTACATAGAGGAAATACAGGGTCAACTCGCAGATCTAGACACATATGAACCCATAGGCCACGATCCCACCTACAACATCAGGAGAAAGATAGAGAATCTAACCAATAAATACCTTTCCACGGGCACCATAGACAAAAAATTGGCAGAGTACCTTCACAACCAACATTCCATCACACCTGTGATATACACTTTACCAAAAATTCATGATAATCTTGAATATCCCCCAGGCCGACCAATAGTCGCCTCTACTGATTCAATTCTATCTCCTCTTTCAATCACCCTTGAGAAGGTCTTAACTCCCCTGGTGCTGACCATCAGATCCTTCCTGAAAGACACCACCGATTTTCTCAGCAGGATACGCACACTCGAAACCATCCCACCTGACAGTCTGTTGGTTACCCTTGACGTCAACAGCTTGTACACCAGCATAGACCACCAGCTAGGTGTCGAAGCTGTTGACTGGTTTCTCACGGCAAAGAACCCAATAGATGTTTCCCAGAAAAACTTCTGCTTTGAGACTCTTGAACTCGTTCTGAAGAATAACTTTTTCATGTTTCAGGACCAGTTCTATATACAGAGACGCGGTACAGCGATGGGGGCGAACGTCGTGCCCCCATACACAAACATCTACATGTCCAAGTTTGAACAAGATCATATCTATACCAATAGTCTGTACAAAGAACACGCAATCTTGTGGCTGGGATTTATCGACGACATATTCTGTATCTGGATAGGTGACACTATTACACTGACTACTTTCCTCAACGAGATCAATCACAAAGAAAAAAATCTTACATTTACTATACACTATGACCACGAGAAGATAAACTTTCTCGACACAACGATCCACAAGGATCTTCAAGGACGTCTCACCAGTGACATATTTACGAAGCTCATCGACAGGAACAGCCTGCTCCATTGGACGAGCTGTCATCCTAGACATGTGAAAGAGTCCCTTCCAAACTCCCAACACCACAGAGTATCCCGTACAGCGGGGCTACCCAAAGGAGGTCTGCACACCAAAACCACCAGATCCCAACAGAGTGAGGACACCAGTTGATGACCGACTTAAATTCATTAATACCTTCCATTCATTTTCACCACTCATAAAAAAATCAATAATTGAACACTAGCCTCTCCTCCGAACCTCATTTCCTGATGTGCCCGAATTTAAAAATCCTCCTTTGGTATGCTATAAACGAGCTAACAATATCAAAAACCACCTAGTCAGAGCCGACATCGGACCAAAAATCCCCAAACCAAGACAGGGTACCCTGGGGACCACAAGGAATGGTACGTTTCCATGTCTTCACTGTGCACAATGCACAAATGTCACAAGGGGAGAATCATTTACCCATCCCAGGTCTGGTAAAAGATACAACATAGACGGTTTTTACACATGTGATTCCTCGTTTGTGATCTACCTAATAAAGTGTCCATGCGGTCTCGGCTATGTTGGGGAAACCACCCAGCATATCCGGGACCGCATAAGTAAACATAAATCCACCATTGGACCTTGATCTATGGACCCCCATACGCTCAGCCAGACCACGTCTGTGTATCCACTAATTTGGATCTCGGACTGTATTCCCTATCAAACAGAGGTATCTATAGTCCTCAAACGAAAACATTCCCTATTTATATTCTGGCTTAACTGAATAACGCTTTCAACTCCATAGGCCTCCAAGGGCAGCATACACCTATCTAACTGAGCTAAAAAGTGGAGTAACACTCCCACTATTGCATATAAGGTACTTTCCCTAAACCTCTATTACCACTACTATTCATAGATAGAAACTCTGTTGGTTCATCTACTTCTATTCCGTTTCCCACGTTCTCTCTCCCCTTTTTCTCTACTCTTTCTACTCTATCCTTTACCCTACGACCCACCCACGTTCCTAAAATCACTGACCACCACATCACAATCAGCCCACACCAGCCTCACCACCACAATTTCTCTAGATCTGATACACCTACATCTTATCACCACTCAACATATCACATCTTTGGAAGTCCTCGCACACCACCACAGAACACTAGTCAGTATAGAGCAACACTAAAGATAAACACCACCAATTGTGTCTGATACCTGTTTTTATTTCTATTGTATATATTGTACAGAATCACTTGATGAAGGCTCTTGCATGAGCCGAAACGTTTGATGATTGATGAACTTTCACAAACTCCACAAATAAAAAACACCAAAAGGATCAACCCTCTCTTGCTTTTTTAAGTAGAGTGCCAGGTTAAGCTTTATATATAGTTATTCCTCCTTCCCTGGGCACCTACGCTTGCGGTTGAGCCAGACTTGTCCTATATATCTATGCATTTTCAGAGCGTATCAGGATGCATCCATTCTTTTCATGCAGCCTCTGACGCCTAAAATTCGCAGCATGTTGCGTTCCTCACCCACTGAGAAAAGAAACAGCACAACACAAACACATGCATACTAATGCCTAACTATGTGCCCTGTGTCCTCGTATTAAACATAGGGTGGATCCGTAGGCTGCCAGACTGGGATGCATGCCCATGGAAGGAACCCAAACGCCAGTGTGAAACCAGCCTTAATAAGGATGTAAGGCAATAGAGTAAATTATAAGCATAAACAAGATTATTGGTACAGTTGCAATAAAAAAATTTTCATCCCATTGCAAATCAGGTTGATTAGCAAAATTTACAAGTGTTTTACAGTTTGCAATAAAGCAATTAAACATGAGCAATTTGAGCACCACAACACAGCTATATAACAAGTTGGTTTTCTCCAAATCCAACACAAAATGCCACTTTCACTGACTACTGTCATCTCAGAATTATTCTGCCCTTTCTTGAATAGTGTCTTTAGTACTTAATACAGGACTTTTTGGCTTTTTTGATCTCTTGCAAATATGATGCATAGCCAGACACCAGCGTCTAGCAATATTCCTGAGAACATTTAACCCATTCCTCATTGGGCAATGGTCTCTAGTTCACTAATATCTTTGGGCTCAGCTGTAAAGAAAACCTGTCAGCATGATTTTTCAAGTTAATGTAAAGGTATGATCATAATGACGATGTTATACAGATCAAATTGATACCTCTAGTGAAGAAATCTACTTTGGCTTCTTCTGTAATCCGTTTCTGAACTTTTTGGGTAAAAAGATTTAGGGAACATAAAAACAGAATGTCGGATTAGTCCAAAGGGTTTTGCACTCAGTAATCCTATCTAAAACTAATTGTAAATAAACATAGTTATCAAAGGGTTCACACTAATCTAAAACACATACTAACTCAAACTACCAATTGTAATATTAAAACCCAGTAGGTTTACTCTAAAAGAATATATCACACAAAACACTTATATTAGATAATTTAAATTAGGTTGGAATTGAGTGGGGACAGCGGGACCCACTGATATGGCCCTAGAAGCTATTGTTTTAACTGACATGGGGGTTGGCACCCCTAGAATTACTTGGAAATGCACTCAATGAGGACTTTCCCTCACTCAATAGACCCTAATAATGCGCTAAAGATGAGAAAGAAGGCACATTATTATCAAAAACATACTCAAGCACCACATATACAAAAAAAGATTGATTCTGTAATACTCAGTAAGAGCGAAAGAGAGAAAAATAGCCCTAAAATGATCTTAGGAAGTTGTACAAAGCCCTACAGATATAGATAGCAGATTAAAGATAGATAGGGATAAACTTAGTCAGATACACAACTTTCCTAAAAAATACATGCAATAGAAAAAGAGGCCATACGGTATTGTGCAAGAATAAGTAAATAATTATTGCCAGATAGTTACCAGCCCATCTAAATTCAATGTAGGGCAGAAGAAAATTCAAGCAAGAATGATGGGGAACCAGGTAATAGTGATATTCTGGCACATACATTTTGAAGGTTACTATTACCAGGTGCCAAATTATTCTCTGTTGGATTCCTCAATCCCCATGGATCCCCTGATAAACTCCAGGACGTGGGGGTAAATGCGCTGAGACTGAAACTATACATCGTGAGGGATGGTTATCTACATTCATTCTTTTGAGACAAGTAACAATTTTTTTCTGCCCTACATTGAATTTAGATAGGTTGACCGGGTAGCTGAGACCTCTTTAAAGTCATCAGATTGAACAATATAAACATCATGTATTTTTAATAGATCTCTTAGGCCTGATGAGGTGACCTTACTTTAGGAAATCCGCAGCAAAACTGTTGTATAATCAGATATAAAAATAAGCATTTTGTGAGTTCAGTTGGCATTGGACTCATAACATGGTCATTCAAGAACATCTCGCGGATCCGCTCCTTCCTCACCCACGACACCACTAAAACACTCATTCATGCTCATATCATCTCCCGCCTTGACTACTGCAACCTCCTTCTCAATGGCCTCCCGGCTAACTCCCTCACACCTCTCCAGTCTATCCTCAATTCCGCTGCCTGACTAATCTACCTGTCCTCCTGCTACTCCCCTGTCTCCCCCTCTGCCAAGCCCTTCACTGGCTCCCTGCTCCAAGAGATCCCAATTCAAAACACTAACCATGGTGTACAAAGCCATACACAACCTGGCCCCACCATACATCTCTGACCTGGTCTCCCGATACCTACCCTCACGCAACCTCCGCTCCTCCCAAGAACTCCTCCTCTGCTCCCCCCTCATCACCTCTTCGCACATACCGAGTCCAGGACATCTCCTGGGCATCTGCCTTACTCTGGAACTCCCTGCCCGAACACGTCAGACACTCTCTGACCGAGACTTCAAGTGTCACCTGAAGACTCACCTATTCGTCAAGCCTACAACCTGCCATGAGACCCAGGCGACCGCCCCATACCTGATATTCCCCCATCCTACTGTATCCTAACCGCCCCTCATAGACTGTGAGCCCTCTGGACAGGGTCCCTGCCCCTCCTGTACCTGTACGTCCTGATCGCCTAGTTTTAGTGTACTTGTTCTTGTCTCCCGTATCCTCATGTAAGCCATGGAACCTAATGGCGCTATATAAATAAATAATAATAATAATAATTTTAATATTAGACAGGACATTTTTCAAAGTGGATTTAACAGCTATCTTCATAAGGAATTTCAAATAAAGTATACATCAGGTCTAATAGATCTATTTAATAATGTATGCAGTTTATATTGTAAAATCTAGTGATAGATTCCCTTTGCACCTCTGGACATTGCAGGGGGGTGGGGAGGGAGTTGCAGATTACAGTTTATTAATGCTCCCTATGCCTTTGAAACTGCATTTTCTGAAAATATAGTAGAAGAAGTGATGACAAGAATAGCACTAAAGTCACACCAGAGAAAGCGCCCTTACTCAGCAGATATACAGAAAGGAAAAAGTGAAAAATGCATGCAGAAAAATGGAAAAAGATCTCTACTGCATTCTCTGTCTTTCCAACCCCTGTCTCTAGAGGAAAATTAGAAGCACACTAAAGCTATGTTCATCATAACTGTCAACTTCGAAGTTCTATAAGTATTAAACTAGCCAAAAAAAAGAATCTGCACCATGAAAAATTAAAACTTTTGCCTTTTGACAGATAGCCCCAAATATATAAATATATTATTTTCTGCCATTTACAGTCTATTCAATGTTAAAACAGAAGAACATATACAGTTGTGGCCAAAAGTATTGACACCCCTGCAATTCTGTCAGATAATACTCAGTTTCTTCCTGAAAATGATTGCAATCACAAATTCTTTGGTATTATTATCTTCATTAATTTGTCTTCAATGAAAAAACACAAAAAGAATTGTCCCAAAGCCAAATTGGATATAATTCCACACCAAACATAAAAAAGGTGGTGGACAAAAGTATTGGCACTGTTAGAAAAATCATGTGATGCTTCTCTAATTTGTGTAATTAACAGCACCTGTAACTTACCTGTGGCACCTAACAGGTTTTGGCAATAACTAAATCACACTTGCAGCCAGTTGACATGGATTAAAGTTGACTCAACCTCTGTCCTGTGTCCTTGTGTGTACCACATTGAGCATGGAGAAAAGAAAGACCAAAGAACTGTCTGAGGACTTGAGAAACCAAATTGTGAGGAAGCATGAGCAATCTCAAGGCTAGAAATCCATCTCCAAAGACCTGAATGTTCCTGTGTCTACCGTGCGCAGTGTCATCAATAAGTTTAAATCCCATGGCACTGTGGCTAACCTCTATAGATGTGGACGGAAAAGAAAAATTGACGAGAGATTTCAACGCAAGATTGTGCAGATGGTGGATAAAGAACCTCGACTAACATCCAAACAAGTTCAAGCTGCCCTGCAGTCCGAGGGTACAACAGTGTCAACCCGTACTATCTTTCGGTGTCTGAATGAAAAGGGACTGTATGGTAGGATACCCAGGAAGACCCCATTTCTTACCCTGAAACATAAAAAAGCCAGGCTGGAGTTTGCCAAAACTTACCTGAGAAAGCCTACAACATTTTGGAAGAATGTTCTCTGGTCAGATGAGACAAAAGTAGAGCTTTTTGGGCAAAGGCATGAACATAGAGTTTACAGGAGAAAAAAAAAAAGGCATTTTAAGAAAAGAACACGGTCCCTACAGTCAAACATGGCGGAGGTTCCCTGATGTTTTGGAGTTGCTTTGCTGCCTCTGGCACTGGACTGCTTGACCGTCTGCATGGCATTATGAAGTCTGAAGACTACCAACAAATTTTGCAGCATAATGTAGGGCGCAGTGTGAGAAAGCTGGGTCTCCCTCAGAGGTCATGGGTCTTCAAGCGGACAATGACCCAAAGCACTAGAAATTGGTTTGAGAGAAAGCACTTGAGACTTCTAAGGTGGCCAGCAATGAGTCCAGACCTGAACCCCATAGAACACCTGTGGAGAGATCTAAAAATGGCAGTTTGAAGAAGGCACCCTTCAAATATCAGGAACCTGGAGCAGTTTGTCAAAGAAGAATGGTCTAAAATTCCAGCAGAGCATTGTAAGAAACTCATTGATGGTTACTGGAAGCGGTTGATCGCAGTTATTTTGGCTAAAGGTTGTGCAACCAAGTATTAGGCTGAGGGTGCCAATACTTTTGTCCGGCCCATTTTTGGAGTTTTGTGTGAAATGATCAATGTTTTGCTTTTTGCTTCATTCTCATTTGTGTTTTTTCATTGAAGACAAATTAAATGAAGATAATAATACCAAAGAATTTGTGATTGTAATCATTTTCAGGAAGAAACTGAATATTATCTGACAGAATTGCAGGGGTGTCAATACTTTTGGCCACAACTGTATATTAAATAAATATTTGCCATGATCAAGTAAATCCAGTATAGGTAAAGTTTTAGGCTATAGATATTTTTCCAAGTAAAGGCTGTATGAAGGAAATGGAGCCAAGAGCAGAAAACATTACATTTACATCCATAAAACTGTTATTGTGATAAAGATGGGTCTCACTGACATTTTACCTCTGGCTTTTCACAGGTTGCAGTACATTCTTTTTTTGTATGACATTTTTTTTTTGTAATGCATTGGTTATACAGAAATTGGTCACTGAAAATGGAAGCTAATTTGACTACATTCTTTTTTTTCATTAAATATAACAAAATCTTGGCATTTGAACTTCTGGTTAATATCATTCACATTATTTTTTTTAACATTTTAAGTTCTGAATAGAGGGCGCAAAAGCAAAGAAGGAAACTTACAGGAGAAATCAAGAGAGAGAAAACATTTTTGTATGGTCCCAGCACTCCTATACTATAATGCTGAGCTGCCTGTTACACTTGTACAATGCTTAGAAAGCTTATAAAACAATTATTCACTGACTGCTTCTTACCAGTCACCTCTCCTGTACGTCACTGCCTGCTTGCTATGGCTTTATCTCTGCTTGCTATTAATGTCTGGTGTTTCCTTTTAGTGCTGGTGTCCCCATCCTGGTTTTACAGCTGCCTGGAGTCTCATCATCATAATCTTCATCCCTGCAGGCTCAATTTGTACCCTCTGGACTCTTCTGGACCTTCCCTTGGTGACACAGCCGCTTACCTCCTCCGGATCCTCCTGGCCATCCCAGTCCCTCACTGGTGTGTCCCATCCGGTTTCCCTAGACCTCTTGCTCCCCCTCTTAGACCTTTGTTCCTCTTGGGTAGCTCCTCTTGTCTATGAGTCGTTGCACTCAGAGCCTCCGAGGCTGTGCTGGGTCAACCCCTGTATAGGCGTTCGCTTACCAGAGCTCCCTTGGAGGAGTTTGATGCTTCGGATCAGGGGGGTCCTCTTTTGTGGGTTCTCCTATTATCTTTAATAAAATTATTGCATTTCTCAGATGTCTTAGTCCAGCTGTTTCCTTTGGTTCAGCTTTTCTGTGGTCTAGTGGGTCCACCTCCCACATTACCGCCTCCTCCAGTGTGCCACTACCCTTGTAAAAATGAAATATTTGGGACTCGAGCAGCATTTTTGTTGGAAAAAAAAAATTTATTTCATTTTCACAGCTCAACGTTCTACAATTTTGTGAAGCACCTTGTGATTTCAGGTGCTCATCACACATCGAGAAAAGTTCCTTGAAGGGTCTAATTTCCTAAATAGGGCCTCTTGTGGGAAGTTTCTACTGTTTAGGCACATCAGAGGCTCTTCAGATGCGACATGATGCCTGCAGATCATTCCATCAAAATGTCACTCCTATTTGGAGCTCTGCAGTGTATCGAAACAGTAATCTTCCACCACATATGGGATATTGTCGTACTCAGGATTAATTGCACAATAAGTTCAGGTGTACTTTTGCTTTTTTTGTTTTTTTACAAATTGAACAACCTCACATTTCAAATTTTTGTCTTAGTATTGTAGTTCACTCATTACCTTAATTCCCTTTGTCTCTCTTCTCTGCATCCACACATCCACACTTGTCCAACTATGTCCTTCTTATACACTGGGAACCAAAATTGAGGGTACACCAGTAACTTGCATTGAGGCAAAACTATATTTTTGACATAAGCATATATGCCTCTTTTACTGCCTCCTAAAGTTTTATTTGTCTTGGCAGCAGTTGCCTGGCACTAGTCACTAAATTTGAATTTGCATTCCATTCATACACCCAAGTGTTTTTCAGTAACAATTTTACCCAGTGTTATGCTGTGTAGTACAAAATTGTAAATTATATTTCCTCTATCCAAATTCTTGACTTTAAATTTATCTACATTAATTTTCAAATGTCATTTATGAGCCCAAACCTATAGACTACATAAAATGCTCTGTTATATTAAACAATCCTCCTCTGTTGTGATTGCCTTGCCAAAGGTGTATGCTAGAATATGTTTAATGCAACAACTCCATTCCTATATATGTAAGTGTTCTATTGCTAGGTTTGTGTATTATCTATAAAGTTAGAGTAAAAAAAAAACACTCCCATTGGCTGTCACACAGGAAAGACCATGTGACTGTACTCAGTTTCCTGTGTCTGTGCATGAGAGGAGAAGCAGCCTGCTGATGCTGCACAGAGACACTTAAGATATGTATATTCCTGATTCCACAAAGCCTATCATATCTATACCTGTTTTTTGCCAATAAAAGCTCTGTTATGTTGTCAAAATGCCTTGAGAGTATCCTGAATGATCCGCTGTCAACAGGTTATGGGCCCAGCGTGACACAGAACCCCAGTGTGACACAGAACCACAGGAGTGACACAGAGCACAGAGTGACACAGAAGAGTAATTCAGCAACAGAAGCCCAAAGCAAAAGCAGCACAGAGCAACAGAGAAGATGTCCACAAGCAGGGATCACTGCAAGTTCTCAGTGCAAAGTCTCACCAATCAGAATTACGGTATCTATCCTGGAAATTAAGGTGAAGATGCTGCTCATAACAGAAGGTACATGGAAATATACGCAGGAAAAAGTGCCTCATCCATTACCAAATGATTAGCTAGAGAAGGATCAGAAAGCATAAAGCACTATCTCCCTTAGTGTTGATGATGATCAGATTGTGCATATATGCAAGTGTGCAACTGCAAAAGAAATGTGGGATGAATTACAGAAAGTACATGAAAGATCAAATCTCAGCAATAAGCTTTATCTCATGAGAAAGCTGTACCAGTCTTAGCTAAGTGATGGCCAGAATATGCAGGACTGTATAAGAAACACCCTAGAAATAGTGGAGCGTCTCAGGGGTATTGGAGAAGAAATTAAAGACTTTCGTGTTGCTGCACTACTTTTAAGTGGTCTTCCAGAAAGTTATGACACACTTGTCACTGCACTAGATGCACGGCCAGATGATGACCTCACACTAGAATATGTCAAAGGTAAACTTGTAGATGAATTCAAGAGAAAAACGCATAATGTAAGCAGCAGTAATGAATCCAAAGCAGAAACAGCATTAAGCACAGGACTTTCCTAAAAATAAGAGCAATCTAAGGGAAACTCATGAATGTTTTGTCTGTAAAAAGCCTGGCCGCTTGAAAGCAGACTGCAGAATTTGGAAAGCAAGAATGAGTCAGCTTAAAAAGCAGAAAAGGTGTCATCAAAAGGTGAAAACAGCAGTAAAGGAAAAATCTTATTATGTTGAAGCTGCATTTAATACCAGTATAGGCTCATCTGCAAAGCATATATGGTGTATAGACTCTAGTGCTAGCAGCCATATGATGAATAACAACAATTTCTTAACTGACCTTGATGAAATCAAATCAGAAAAGGTCACTCAAGCTAATGGTCACTATAGGACTTCAGAAAGAGTAGGAGATGGCTACCTCCTCTGTACAGTTTCCTCAGCACAAAGCAGAAATATCCCTGTAAAGGATGTTTTCTATGTTCCCAGTCTTGAAAGCAATCTTCTGTCAGTAAAGAAGCATCCCAAAAAGGGAATGCAGTTACTTTTAAAGACAACAGCTGCATTATATATAAAATGGATCACACTCTTGCAGAAGGAAAAATCCGAAATGAACTTTAGCAGCTAAAATGCAAAGCAAGAGTGTACAGTGCTAGACAAGATCTGCATAATAACTGTATCCATGTATGGCACAGGTGTCTTGGGCACAGAGACCCAGAAGCAGTAAGGAAGGTCAACTTGCAAATGATGTTGAAATCAAGCAATGTAGTCAAATGATGAAGTGTACTAGCTGTTGTAAAGGGAATCAATCAACGAACTGAAGGAAAAGCGGCTCTCACCGGCAATATTTTCTTGCAAAGTGGAACTTTATTCCGGGTAAAACAATGTGCAGGGAGGGATCAGCAAGGTGGGACAACGGTCACCGTTTTGCTCGGTTGCGCTTCGATGGGTCCTTTACAAACATTGGCGTACTTTCCTGTTCCTATATATGCGTCGTTACCCACGGCATTGTCAGAATTTAAAAACATTGTATATATTACACAGCGAATTACCGAAAGACAACACAATTACACAATACAATTAATCAACATTTGCTGAAAAAAGAAGAGAATAGCAGGTAATTAAATATAATGAAACACAAATACAAGTAAAGTGTTCCACTGCTTTTGCCTGGTGGTTGCCAGATTACCAAATGGTGTACGCAGTGGAGAAGGAACTATAGCAACTAATAAGTCTGAAGATCGGCCAGACCGAGCAGTGAGGGGGATTAATAACTCAGCAACTATGGATATCTGCACCAGTACAGCGCAGAAACCGATTGCCGAGAGCTAGAACCCATCTCCAGAGCCCAGATGTGGACCAAATTCAGATGGTTCCAACAAAAATTATACACGTTGTGAGTTTGTTTTACTGTTTTGTTTCTATTATTTAAAGATGCTGGTTACTTTATAAAGTGCACAATAGAAATGGAACAAGATAAAGATATATCCAAAACCCCGAAAACCAACCTAATAGAAATAATGATGAAATAAAAATAGAAATAATGACTGTGCTAGAACAACAGGCAACAATATTTTATGGGTGTCGGCACAAACAAAAGCATGGCTAAACAAGTACCCCTTAAATAGACTAAATTAAAGTTTTTTTCGGAGTAGATAAATTCCTCCTCAAAAATTGCCAGAAAAAGATTTGCGAAGGTGGATGTGACAGGGGAACCCATCACTGTTCCTTCTTGTTGTAAAAACCAAGGATCCAAAAAACTAAACATATTGTGTTGTAATATAAATCTCAAAGATTCACAAATGAAGTTAGAAATAGAGGACTCAATAGGACTAGCTTCAAGAATCTTATGGATTGTTTCTACTGCTAATTGCTGGGGAATCCTGGTATACAGGCTTTCAATATCGATTGAAGCTAATTTATAACCATCTTGCCAAACAATGTGATTAATGGTTTTAACAAAGTCACTTGTGTCACGCACGTATGATGGTATATTGATTAGAAAGGAGTGCAAAAACCAGTCAATCTACTTAGACAGTGGCTCAGTCAAGGAATCTGACCCCGACACTATGGGTCTACCAGGCGGTTCTCTTTCATTTTTATGAACTTTTAGGGAGGTAGTACCAATGAGGTTTCACGGGATGTTCAGGGTACAGTTTTTCCACCTCTGATTTAGAAACTACATTAAGTTCTACATAATGCCTTAATAGAGAACGCAGCTTATTCTTGTAACCTAGTGTGGGGTCGGAAGACAAAGGTTTATATGTTGTAGTATTATTAAGCTGTCTCAATGCTTCTTTTATGTAAGCTTCCCTTGTGAGGATAACTATGCTACCACCTTTATCAGATTTCTGAAAAACAGTGTCATGTCACGGACTCATAACTTTCAAACCTGTTTTTTTGGCATTAGGCTGGAAACACACTGTCCATGTGATATACACGTTGTGAGTTTGCTTTACTGTTTTGTTTCTATTATGGAAAGATGCCGGTTACTTTATAAAGTGCACGATAGAAATGGAACAAGATAATGATATATCCAAAACCCTGAAAACCAATCTAATAAAATAAAGATGAAATAAAAATAGAAATAATGACTGTGCTAGAACAACAGCCAACAATATTTTATGCGCGTCGGCACAAGCAAAAGCATGGCTAAACAAGTATCCCTTAAAACCAGTGCCCGGTTTCTCCTATTATATTGTCTTAAAGGGAAAATGTCCAGAAAATCCTTTCCTAAAGTAAGCACCACTAGATCTGCACAGCCACTGGATTTGATACACATAGATGTTTGTGGTTCAATGAGTGTTCAAACTCCAAGCAAGAAGAGATATTTTCTCACATTTATTGATGACTATGTGGCACCCCTGCGGGGGATTGCCACAGGACCCACCGATGCAGGGAGGGATGTACACCTTGGCACACACAGCACACACACCTTCCACCCCAGACCTCGAGTGGGAGCTCCACTGGCTGCCCTTATGTCAGATCCCCTATAAAGATCCAGGCCTAAGGGGAGGAGTCAGTTAGTTCCAGAGAGACTGCAGAGGAGAAAACAGTTAGTGAAGGAGCTGGTTGCTGGAACCAAGCCAGGGCCAGATCCAGGAAACCTGACCCAGCTGTGCTGAGCCCTAGGGAGAGGATGGAGGCCAGTGAGAGAAGTGAGAGGTAGGAAGAAAGAAGAAGGGAACGTGCCTGGTATGCCTTAAGTCCACCCGAACTTCAGAGTACGAATCTGCTACTCATCTACAGTGTGTCAGCGAAAGCCAGGAGGATCTATTCCCCCTGAAGTAAAGAATAGAAGACTCCAAACCTGACCAAGCATAGCACCAGGGACCTAAGCAGAGAATAGGCATCCCACAGAAAGGTCCTCATTGTCAGTTATGGAACAGCACCCTGAGAATGAGAAAGAGCGGCAGGTTCAGCTACAGGCAGAGCTTACCCCAAACACCACACCCACTAATAGAGGAGGCCTCACAATTCTCCAAAGTGAACATCACAAGCTGCACTGAACCCTGGTTACCCTCCTGGACCATGCCTGTTACCGGACATCAGTAAAAAGGTACCAAAACAGAGACTATTGTGTGTGTGTGCCTGATTCCCGTCGCCACCTGCAGCATTCACAGAAGAACCGCTACTACTTCCCTCATCCACCCCACTGCCCTGAGGTAAAGCTCCACCTGTGGGGAGCTATACTACCAAAGCTGCATTTACATCACCTCAGCAGCCAGCCGCAGCGCTGGTAACCACATTACCAGGCACAACAAGAGGCGTCACATTATAATCCCCCATCATCATCATCACCCCCATCCCTGCCACTGAGGGTCCAGGGCACGGAACCGGGAACCGACCAGCTGTGATCCCCCACCGTAGTAACCCCCTGTCCAAGTATCCGAGTACCCCCTACCCTGTCAACCAGATCAACTACTCAAGATATGCAGTCGCCTACCTGCTTCACAGTAAGGATGAAGTTCTACAGAAACTTGAAGAATATCTTGCTGTGTTTAATGTGTTTAGCAAATTTGGAAGAATGCCAAAAGCCCTATGTCCACATAATGAGACTGAATATACAAGTGGTAAGGTGCAAACCATCTTGAAAAATAATTGAATTGTGTTCTAGATTACCATTCCATACAAACCAGAACAGAATGGCATTGCAGAGAGAAAAAAACACACTCTCTGTGAAAGTGGAAGAAGTATGTTGTTTTACGCGACTCTACCTACAACGTATTGGGGAGAAGCCATCATGACAGCTTGCTATCTTCAAAACAGGCTGCCAGGTAAAGCCACAAATAAAACTCCATATGAGCTATAGAACTGTGAAAAGCCTAACCTGAAGCACCTCAGAATATTTCGAAGCAAAACGTTTGTGTATGTTCCCAAAGAAAAACGTTCCAAGTGGGAATCAGATGCAAAGCAAGGAGTTCTGATGGGCTATAGCAAAACTCAAAAGAGATACAGAATAATGCACCCAGAGACCAACACAGTAACAATCAGCAGAGATGTAGTGATTGATGAGAACTCTGTTTTGCTCAAATTCCATGAAGTTACACCAGTCAATCAAGCCAAGAAACAAGAACATCAATCACCCAACCCAGACACCGAAAAAGAAAACACTGAAGTCTGGATAAGTTCTGAAGCCAGCAAGAAAGAAACAAAAGAACCAAGTCAACCTCCAGTCAAGAGATCAGTAAGACCAAACAAAGGTATCCCAGCTAGATGCCTTTCTTATGTGGTCAGTACACTTCCTGAACCAGAGCCACAGTCATGGCAAGAGATGCAAAAACTGCCTGTCCACGAGAAGCAGAAGTGGATAAATGCTGCTAATGAAGAGATGGAGTCCCTTCACCAACTCCAGACATGGTAGCCTACGGAGCTACCACAAGGAAAAAGAGCTCTCAAAAGCCAAAGGTTCATCAAAACTACAGCAATGAGAATTACCGACAAGCAGTGGGGGCACTTGTGTATATGAGGACAACCAAGGATGTATTAAACTTGCCAGCAGTGAGAAGATTAGTGCAAAGACTAAGCACATCAACGTTAAACATCACCACTTACGTGACGTAGTGGAACGTGGTGTACTAGAGTTTGTTTATTACAAGTCTGACAAGATGATAGCTGATGGTATGACAAAGCCATTGCCAAGAGCCAAGTTTGAGGACTTCAGTACCACAATGGGACTATCAGGATAAGCAGCTGTTGAGTGGGGGTGTTTGAATATGTTTAGTGCAACAACTCCATTCCTGTATATGTAAGTGTTATATTGCTAGGTTTGTGTATTGTCTATAAAGTTACATTAAAAAAAATCACTCCCAGGGGCTCACATACAGGAAAGACCATGTGGCTGTACTCAGTTTCCTGTGTCTGTGCATGAGAGGAGAAGCAGCTTGCTGATGCTGCACAGAGGAATTTAGGATATGTACATTCCTGATTCCACAAAGCCTATCATATCTGTACCTTTTTATTGCTAATTAAAACTCTGTTGTGTTGTCAACACGCATTGAGAGTATCTTGAATGATCCGCTGACAACAGTACATCAAGGTTTTCTAGTACCTGGGGCAAGAATTCAGTTTGCCCCCCCAAGTGGTCTGAGTAGTCATCATGTGACTGATCATTCATATGTGATTTGCATATTTACAGTCACATGCTGACGAGCTGTATCTACCATCTCTCATTGTTCAATGAAAAACAAAGTATAATACATTCGGTTATATTTGGGCTTCAGTGCTTAATGTTTAAATTAAACGACTTGTCCAGGATTGAGATGATAGTCTGTAATCCATCTAGGTGACTGGAGACCTCTCAATTCTGTGCTAATGGCAAGCGTGGACAGTCATGTGAGCATGAGTATAAGATTGATATACTTTTGGCCACATTCTGACTAGACATTTCTGGCCTCATTAAATTCATTTTCATTGATCGAAGCCATGCATGTCTAGTTGGCACATGACTGCATTTAAATAAGTCACATTCTTATGGCTACGTGACTTCCCACTCTCACTGTCGGCACCGAAGAATCCTGACATTGTGGAGTGTGCGCACTGTGAGAATTCAGACGTCTGCAGTCACATAGTGTGACATATACAGTGACTGCACACTCATCACAAAGTTTGGACAACCCCTTTAATGCTCCTAACAAATCAAAATATAGAACCCTTAAATTGTCAGACGGCACAACACTTTATTAACATAGCCATGTATCACGTAATCTTACAGTTATGTATTGTTACATGTGTACAGGATCAGAACCAATAACAGCACAAACTACATCACCAGACCCCCCAGAGGTACAGAAATAGATTCATATAACCCGCATCAGTACAGAAACACAGCATCACAATCCTCATCAGTACAGAAATACATCACCTGACCCACCAGTGGAACAAAAATACATAACACTCCCACATCAGTACAGAAATCGCAACCCTCATCAGTAACAAAATTCATCATCAGAACCACCAGAGGTGCAGAAGGACAAAACTAGAACCCCCATCAGTACAGGAATACATCCATATAACCCCCATCACTATAGAAACAAAGCATCAAAATCCTCATCAGTACAGAAATTCATCATCAGAACCAACATCGGTACATGGTTAAAATAACTCTAATGTCAGGCCAGACCCAGATTGCAAAGTATTCACTGATCTCAGGGAGACCTGACCCATACACATTTGTACTGCATGAGTCTTCAACTCCTACTATATCCTTAACAATGGTAAGGAGTACTGGGAGTTATTACCAGTCCTCATCAGACCATACCGGAACCACAGCACTGATGACAATTAGTCAGTATCGCAGTAACAATAACAAATAATTATTAACATACAGGTACCTTACAGATGACGTGTAAGTCATCTTTTTATTTTCATCATCTTGTCCAGACACCATGATGACTTTTCACATCCACAGCTCGTCTATGCAAATTACCATCTTCTCCGATTTCTCTTCTTAGCTTCCTTGTCTTTTGTTTGACTCTGTATTATCTCTTTGTGTAATAAAAATGAGATTAAACATCTGGCACGATACCCTTAGCAAAGTTATCAAAATTCTTATGTGCAAAAATATCTGCCCTACACTGTTTCCCAGAATAAAAAATTGCTCCTCTTCACTACTCCCTGCACAAAATATGATTTACATACTATCCTTCTCATGGTACATACCCTCCACATTGCATCCTCATCACACTGCCCTCTCCTCTCCATAGTAGGCCACCTTTTCACACTGTCCTCTACACTGTGTCCCCCTATATCACCCATCATTTATACTGTTCCCTCTCATCACACTCCCCCTCCGCGACAAACTGTCCCATTCTGGCTGTGGCCTCACACTGTCTATGCATGCTGCCCCATCTCCATACACCCCCACACTACTCACTCTCTATTCTGTGCCTCCTTTCATTTCTCTCATTCCCTACTGTTTCCTCACTACCTCACTCCTCCCATCACTTCACATACTGTGTTCAAACCCATTCCCCATCATTCCACATACTGTGTTGGCAGCCATCCCTCCTCACTCCACATTTTGTGCCACAGCCATCCCCCCTCACTCCACATACAGTGCTGCAGTCATCCCCCCCTCTCTCCCTATACTGTGTCCACGCTGATCTCATCCTCACTCCACATACTATGTCGGCAGCCATCCCCCTCACTCCTCATATTGTGTTTACACTCTTCCCCCCTCACTCCACATACAATACTGCAACCACCCCCTTCACTCCACATACTGTGCTGCAGCCATTCCCCTCATGCTTCATTCTGTGTCCAAACTGATACCCCCTCGCTCTTTTATACTGGATCCTCAAATTTACCCATTTGGTTCACATATACTCCCCCCACTCTCTCCCCCCAGTTTGGCTCACATATTCTCCCTCTCCCTTTAGTTTGACTCACATATCCTCCTTTCACGCGCTCCCCTTCCCCTAATTACATCAATTGGGGTCTTCACCTACTGTATAGGGCACTTTTTGTCATCCTGCCACGTCTGCACAGTAGGTCCACTAAATGACATCAGCTGCATGATCAGCTAACCCGATCACGCTGCTGATGTCATCCTAACCTGGAAGTGCTGGGAATCAGGGCTTGTTGTGCAAAGCATCTGATGAACGTTCTGTACAATGGATTGAAAGAGCTGGTGCACTGCAGATTGTCTGCTCCCTCTGTCACTGTGGAGGGTGCAATATGAAGCCGGCGGTGAGACACTTTGGGCGCTGCAGTAGAAGGCCTGATGGCAACCCCCTGTCTCTGCACCCAGGGCAGATGCCCTGCCAGACCCCCCTCGATATGACACTGCACTTTCAGAGGTTATTATTAGAGATGATTTAACCTTTTGAAGTTTGGATTTAGTTCGGCTCGCAGAACGGGCATATGTTTGCTGAACATCCGAACCCCATTCAAATCAATGGGAAGCAAAATCAAGGGCCTTGAAAACACATTTAAAGGAGCTCAAAAGCTGGCAAACATAGCTAAAACCATTTTTTAGTGGAACCCCGCTGTTTTGGCACAGACTTTATCTTCCTACACTGTTACTTAGCAAGCTTCAGCACCGCTCATGATTCATGAATCTCAGCATCAGTACGTTCAATGCCTGCTTTCTCATGAGAGCCATGATATTGTGCAAAATGTAGAAGATATATCCTGCCGATAGGTTGGGACAACATCTGTGAGGAGCAGGAGAGACGTCAGGAGTGCAGTATAGTTCAAACGTGCGGGATAGCCCCTTTGTGACCCCTTGGTGGCCATTAGACCCTTACAGGTCTTAATCATTAAGGGGCCAAGCCAATCATTGGAGGGGGCGTGGCTATCTGAACAAGCGTAGGAGGGCCCGGGCGAGCTAGTGGGGGACGTGGCTGTCGGAGCAAGGAGTCCCGCCCCCCTGCCAGCACGCTCTTTGCCAGAGCGGTACGGTCAAATGATTGATGATCTCAGAGACAGGCTGGCTGTCTGCAGCTGCAGCAGGCGCAGCACAGCCTGTAACATACTGCCGACTCTCTGACTCTTGAGTGGCACTGCTGGCGGCACCCGTTGACAGTGTGACAGCGGTCACTAGGCAGCCTGCTGTATGAACTGGTTATCACGATACACATCGGGTAACCAGGGGCTACGTTTCAAGGAAGCGCCGGCACACACGCACCTGCGCTTCTCTCACAAAACCTAAGTATTTAGCGCAGAACCGCTAAATACTTAGAGCACAGGTGTGTGGACATGGCCATTGTCCTGCTAGAAGACTCATGACTTAAGACCCAAATCCAGCTTTCTGATATTGGATACTACATTGCAACCCAAACTCCTTTGGTAATCTTCAGATATTATGATGCCTTGTATACAGTCAAGGTACCCAGCTGCAGGAACCCTAAAACATCTTTGAACCTCCACCATATTTGATTGTAGCTACTATGTTCCTTTCTTTGTAAGGTCTTATCCTGGTTTTGGTAATTAGTAGAATGATGTTCTTTACCAAAAATTTCTGTCTACGAGTTTGGCTTACTCATGTACATTTTGGAAAAGTGCGGTCTAGCTTTTTTATGTCTCAGTGTCAGCAGAGGGGTCCTCCAGGGCATCCTGTCATAGTGTTTCATTTCATTGAAATGTTGATGGATAGTTCACTCTTACACTGATACATACACCCCAAGCTTGCAAAAAGCTTTATTTCTTTGGAACTTCATTGGGTCTTCTTATTTGTTATCTGGACTATCCTATATTGCAACCTTTCATCAATTTTTCTCTGGCGTTCAAGGCCAAGGAGATTATCTACAGTGTCATGGGTTGTAAACTTCTTGATTATGTTGTACACTGTGAACAAAAGAATATCAAGATTTCTGGAGTTGGAATTGAGAAAGAAAATTGGTAAATATTATCAATAATCTCAAGGTTACAAGTACTCAGACAGTTATTGTCTCTTTTGTTCTCCATGCTTAGGGTTGCACAGACAGCTACACAATGCAAAGATTACCTTTTCCCTTTTTTATCTGACTTCTGGTGTAATTTCCATATTGACCTTACCTGTTTATAGCCACAGGTGAGTTTGAATAAACATCACATGCTGGAAACAAAGTTGTCTACCCACAATTTTGGAAACAAATCTACAATTTTGTCCGGCCTTATTTGGAGATTTGTGTAAAATTATTTCTAATGTGCCTTTTCCTCCTCAGTTTTTTTGTGTTTCTTCAATACAAACAATGGAAATAACATATCTATGACAAGATATATGTAATTGCCATAATTTTCCTGGATAAATACTTCATTTTCTGGAACAATTTCAAGAGTTCCAACACTTTAGCCATGACTTGATGAGTACGGAGGTACTTACTCAGTAATGAGTCCTCACTGCTCCCTGGTGTCCTCCCCTCCTCCAGCCCCCTCTGTAATGCCTCCTTTATGTGTTTCCCCTCCTCGGGCGCTCAATGCTTCTCTGCATCTGAAGTCACGCAGACATAGAGCTAGCAATGGGCGGGAACGGTCCCATCAGCTGAAACACCTCCTGCCAGTGATGTCAGCGCTGGAGCCCGCTCTGCTCCAGATTATGTATGTACAACAGTGCGGGCTCTAGTACTGACTGGAAGCAGCACAGAGAGGGCTGGAGGTGGCATAGAGAGGGCTGGAGGTGGGGAGGACACCAGGGAGCAGCGAGGACTTCATACTGAGTAAGTCCCTCCAGGCTCATTAATTGTACACTTTCTAAAGTGTTTTGTACAACTTACAGTGGTGCTAGAGACTTGGGAGACCCCTTCCCTGAATGCAGCAGACACTCTGCTTTCAGGGGCGCTTTCAGGTTGGAAAGCATCAGGGGAGTGACAGGTCCTCTTTAAAATACACAAAATGAGAGCTGAGGTACTGGTAAAATGGACACTGTATTAATTATATAGTTATTTTATAGCTTTCTTTGTATTTTCTTATTTAGCAAACTGCATTGTATCAAGCCCTTTTTGTTATTTTGATTTTATGTTACTATCTGTATTTGCTATGGAGAGCTATGAGGCAAATTCATATATAAAAGAAAACATTTGTTTATGTTTGCGTAGTGCCGTAACAAGACATTTGCATATTGTCACAATGCTACTTCAACCAGGTAACATTCCATTATCAGGAAAATGGAAACCAGAAACAAGTAAAGAAATATAAACTAGAAACAATTCAAAATTACAAGTCATTAAAGCAATGCAAGGTCACTTATGCTCAGAGAGTATGCAGGAAATTTGTTTCTATGGTAACCTGGAATGCTGCTAAAAGGGATGTGGCAGTAAAAATCATGTTTAGAATGTGCAAACGGTACAAACAGTTCCATGGATCAGACGGCAGCAGTACATGATAATTCACAAAATTGAAAGACATTAAAAATTTAAGGCGTTTGATTTATCCTTGGCGTCATTCAACTCGAAAGTAATTGAAAGTGTCTCTGAATTTGTGTGAATTCATTATCCTACATTGATACTCATCCAGCACTGAATTATAAATATCTGTACTATATACATTTCCCATGTCAGAATACTGGGTGTGAATTACTAGGGTTTCTGGACACTTGACAGGACTTGGAAATTGACTGCTTGAAGCCATAAAAATGTCATGTTATTACAGGGACTATATTTCTTCAAAAGATCACTGTGGCCATTCCTTGCCACCAACTTACCGTAATAAAAATAATTTGCTCCTGAATTAAAGTAAAATAAATTAACTTGTCCTGAAAATGTCCCCTTTAATGTTAATATGTTAATTAGCTGTACTTGCGTTATCTGGCACTCAAACAAAATTAAAACATGTAATAACTATCAGTTGAAGTCAGTCTGGTGACCGAAGAGGTTGTTAAACAGATATTGATAGACCCTCAAGTACTTGACTTCAGCCTTAGGAAGGCTGCGTCTCTATTTCTTGTAGCACTTTTAGAAAATATTTTTTAATGTGCAAGTTATAATTTACTTAATATTAATTAATTCATTATTAACATCATTAACATGTTTGAATAGATAATCATTGGTTTTGATAACAGAATTACCAGAGTGTCTGATTGCTTGAAAATTAAGAGCAAAATGCCTTATTACAAAATAAAATGTAATGCAATATATATTGTACAACCTTTTTAGAAGTTTAGTTCCTATCAATAGTGATTCTGTTCTCTTGTATTATGTTGCAGTTTGTACTTCACTTTACTATCGTACCTTTTCCTTTCATTAATTGGACAATAATGTGTGGTCACTGTATGTACAGTTATTAGGCAATTTGTATTTTTTATGACTAAGGTAATTATTGAATAACTGCAGTGCTGATGTTCAGTCCAAAACATTAGTAACCCTGAAAGTTTATGAGAGTAAAAGTGAGTTTTTTTCTTTGTTAGGAGAATACCCATTTGTGGCTAATTGTCAAATAGAAGCGTCTAAAATTATTATGTGACTAAATCAAAAATGTACATTTTCCCAACTTAATTGTTTATTTTAATCTGCTAAAGTGAGAAGTACAAGCAACGAACTTAAAATGTACAAAAATCCATTTCCAATATTTCTAAAAAATATCGGTGACCAATATAGTCACCCCTCTTTCCAATACTAGTTATAAGAATTACATCCATTGAGTCTGTCAGTTTCTTTTTCTGTTGATGATCAACTTTTTTGGCCAGCACCATCCAAAGCCTCCCAGATGCTGTTTGGAGAGATGTCTTCCTCCACTGTTAATCTCCTGTTTAAGAAAGGCTCACAAGTTCTCAATAGGTTTTAGGTCAGATAAGGAAGGTGCCATGTCATATATAAATGCTATTAACATGAATATATGAGTTTAATCTGCAGGTAAATAGCTTTCCAACAGGGCCCGGCTACTGCACTGAACGCCTGGACACCAGGAGGTAAAGGACCTTTAATCCTTCTGGCAGCTCCAGATTTCAGTCATAGAGGCTTCAGTCACCACTCAGTACATACTGAGCTGAGGTTGTAACCATGCTCCAGCATTGTCTGGAAGTCTGTGCTGATGCACTGCTGACCAGCTGTCAGTAAGTGGCGGGCATGGTTATAGTCACTTCTCCCTATATATTGAGGGGTGACTGAGGCTTCTATGACTAAGATCCAGATTAACGCCAAATCTTTAAGCTATTAGTGTTTTTCTACATGCAGGCTTTTAATGGAGTACTTCAATGAATGCAATGGAGAATTGTCCTGCATGAACATCAAGGTTTTCTTGAAAGATGCTAACTTTTATTCATACCACTGCTGAAAGAAAGTATCTTCTAACATTTGCAGTAGAGTATAATTTTAGTCCATCTTCTAACCAAAAAAATACAAAAGGCACTCCCATTTTATCAGTCTATAAAACTTTTGAGCATTTTTTATTCTTGGTCCAGTCTAAATGTTTGAACATATGTCTCTTGTTCCGTGGTGGTCGGGTTATAGCCTTCCTTACCTTGGACTTGTCTCTGAGCACTGAACACTTTGCACTTATGGGCCCTTCAGGCAGGTTTCATTTCTGGAATATGACAGCACTGAAGGATAATGGGTTCTTAGGCACTTCACATTTGATTCTTCTCAAATCTTTGTCAGTTTATGTTCAACTTTTTTCTCACCATGGTTTTTGCAACCTTGTTAACTATTTGAAACAAAACTTTTGATAGTTCTGTGACCCTGCACCAACATCTTACCAAATTCAAGTGTGCTGCAACCCTCTGTAAGACTTTTCACAATTGTAGAAGTTTCATACTCAGTAGAATCTGTCGTCAGATAGCTGGATCTCGACTGCAGAGGCATGTATGAAAATTCCAAAAGAAGTGGTTTATTTTCAACTGAATTCTTGAATTTATGCATGGTAAACAGATAATTATATCAAAGCTATTAAGAGATGTTGCTAATAAGATGGCTGACCACATAAAATTGGGAAGAAGGCAGGGGTTACTGTTGTCAGAGCTGCTGCAGGGCGAGAGATAAACCAATATTCATCATGTGAGCTTCCATCAAAGGGAGGCAACCTATGACGTTCCTATACTTCTTAGTTCATGAAGGAGTTAAAAGAGTTGTCTAACAGTAAAGTAATTTTATGTTAACAGTGGATTTATTAAAATGGAATCTTAATAACCTTCCAAGGCCCCTGTGAATTGAGCACAAAATAAACAAAAACATTGGCTCTTTAAAAAAAGAAAGAATAACATGCAAACACAAGGACAAAAATTGGGTGTACCCTTAAATGGGACCTGACAGCATGCTTTACCCCTATTAACTAATATCAGTGCTGCATTTGTCATTTTATGCTCATTGCAACCAACTCCAATGTTAAAGAAACTTTGCTTGTATATACATAAGATCAGTATTTTAATTTTCTGTTCCTGCATATGATAATTATTTTGACTAGTTGTTGTGATGTGTATTTTTGCTGAGCAGTCCAGCCTAGCCAGCCAATATTGCACCCATAGAGACATAGTTGTGGTCCTTGTGTGCCCTCCTTTTTTCTTCTGACATACGATGTCACACAAATCCCTGGTGGCCACTGTGATCTCGGGTTTACACAGTGATCCGCCTATGTGCCATTACTCGGTCACCCAAAGTCTGACTGGGCAAGTGCTTCCCTCTTCAATCTGTTACCGTGCTGTGCTTGAAGATAGGCAGAATTTCACTGTATGAGCCACTATGTGCAATTACGTTCTTGCCTAGCACAGTGCAGCACATCTGCCGTGAGAAAAGATGGGTTCCTGTGATCTTCTCCCGAAAAAGTCTTCTGATAGCAAATGTACTGCATTGCTATGTATCATACTGATATGACAAGTAGTGGCTAGTCAGATTTGGGGTTTGCAGTATGATGCTAATATAATGGCACATAAGCAAATCACTGGGCACAACTAAGGTCACAGCCGCCATCAGGGTTTTTCTCTCATATAGAATTCTGGGATGAACAGAGAGGCTCTACAGGGAACATAACCGCACCTCTATGGGCATGATAACAGCTGGCTGGGCTGGACTGCTCAGCAGTAGTACAAGCCAATAAAACTAGTCAAGCTAATTACTATATGTAGGAGAAAAAGATTAAAATGCTAATCTTATTTTAATACAACCAACTTTCCCTTAATATTGGGGTTGCGTTAAACAAGTATTTCATGTCAAATGTAGCACTGTATATAGAATAAATCCTGCTGTCAGGTTCCCTTTAGGGGGTTAAACAAGTAGAAAAGAAGTTAAAACAAAATTGGCAGCCCTCTCTCAAACAGGACCCCTTCCAATCACTTACATGTAGGTGATTTTGCATTAAAAGGTGTAAAGAGTAGTGATGAGTGAGCATGCGAGCACGAGAACTGCTGAGATGCTCGGACTCTTCACTAATAATTATCAATCTGACACACATACACAGCTCCCTTCAGTGCACACAGTGATCTGGCACCTCACAGAGAGCAGATTGATTGTTGGGGTCCTCTGGGGGGCACAGCAAGGTGTTATATGCTGTGACGATTTGAAAAAGCCTACCCTCCCGCCCTTTCCCTGAAACACTCGGTTTATAGCCGGAAGTCTGTGGATGGAGCCTATCACTCATTGACTTACACTGGGCTCGGTGCTCAGTCGACCACCCGAGCATCTCGAGATGCTCGACCCTAGCATCGAGCACCGCTCATCACTAGTAAAGAGCATTAGAGATACACTTTCCAATCCTGTGACAGTACAAGAAGTTGAGCAGTTTTACATTAATTTATAGCTTATTAATCACAACCCAATCATATCTGAGGAGTCCACTTAATGATGTGTGATCACTAAGTAGTCTTTGACATACATTAGTTGCAGTTCTCTCCTTCCACTGATTGACAACTGCATACCTATACAAAATGTAGGTAAAAAGCTATTCATTACTGATTTAGGGGAGCCAATCGGTAATAAATATAACTCAGGGGCCACCTCCTGCTAGTCTTAATAAAGTCTAGAAACAACGACAAGACAATTAGGTGACAATGGAATCAGGGTCTCTGTCCCAACATCATGCTGCTCTGTTATAGGACAGCAAATTCTGGTGACAGATTCCCTTTAATCACCAGTAGACTATAATAACTATGTGGCTGACATAATTGCAAATCTTTCATATGAAAACTTGGTTGAACGCTCATAGCTTTTTAACGTGGTTAGACGGTTTTTAGCTTTTATCCTTTCCCGTTGTCATGAAGCTGATAACAGCCTGTAGACAGGTTTACCTGCATTAATTTTTAATAAATTTAATCTTCTACATTTTGGTTCTAAGAAAAAGCAGACAGTAGATGCATTGTAAAATATATGGCAGCAAAGATTTCCTTTTTTTCTCTTTGTTTAAGGTTCCATATCAACCAAAGAACTCAAAGAATGAAATATGTAGGCAAATCACACTGTTAATGGTCTGTCTCAAAATCTTTCCTTTTCATTATTTAAGGAAAATCAATTTTGAAGCCGTTGAGCTTTAAATAAGTTCCATTAAAAAAGATAATTTTCTTCAGGGCTTCAGCAATATTATACTATGTAAATAGAACCATATATTTGCTTATATAAGTAATCCGTTCATAGAAACGCTTTTATATATCAATCAATCTTTTTATCACGGCACGCAATGAAATTATTCTTTGCCGCCATATGAAGATAAGTCTGGAAATCCCTTGCTGTTACTTCGTATCTAGAGTCATTTTAATCAACTTAAGATGGCTCTTTCACTGTAGCTCTGTTCCCCTTCAGGAAAATTGTCATTGCCAGAATTTCAATAACTTTACATACCCTACGCAAGTGCTATATTCGTTATAACTGTGCTTCTCTGTACGGAAGTGAAAAGCATGAGTGCCATTGGAACCTTTCTAGTGTCCTCTGCAAATTTCCATCATTATGCTCTTCTGCTATGTGATATTCTTTTTTCTCATAAGGACTACTCAGTTTCTATCACTCAAGAAATCCTATTACTATCATCCCCTAACAATGTCAGATCGTTGAAGTTACTTTAATGAATCATAAAGTGAATCAGGTCAGCTCTCCGATATAGGACATTAATGAGCTTATGGACTGATCTTATTAACCACAAGTTTTAGTATTATAATACCTATGTATTTTAGTATTCTTTTGAATACACTGCTGTTTACGTTTGATGCATCAATCCGGATCAATGGGTGCAACCAAGCTCTTGTGCTTGAAGGACTATCCGACTCTAATGGTAGGTCTCACCCACGTCAGGAGTTAAGAACAGTTTAAGTGGACCTATTACCTGTCATAGAAAACAGATTGAGCCATATTTTACCAGTGAGGGCTCTATGTTTAAAGCACATATCTTTCATAAGATAAACTATAAAACTGAAATAATGAAGGCAGACTTCATGAGCCAAGTTGTATTGTCTTTTTCTGTGGGCAATCTAAAAGGTTTCTGTGGGTCAATTGTAGGCATGTGTCTAGAAATGGACTAACTGCTTTTACATCATATCCTAACAAATGTAACAAGGTTCTTTAAAAGATCCAGATTGACTTTTAGGATTGCTACTTCTACTAATTGGAACTAGACTTTTTGACTTCTTGTATATTTAGATTCTCAGGGAGAATTGCAAAGCCTGTAAATTCTCTTATGCCAACATAATACTTTACTTATAGAGAAACTTTACCTCTTGGACACTTTATAAAGTATTGCCACTCTAGAACTAAAAATACCACCTCAACAGTAAAGTGACAGCATTTGACAACAAAACCTTAAAGGATTATTCCTAGAGTTAATTGAATCAATTCTCCAGTTTAGACTAATTTTACACAAACATTTGATTTACAGTGAATTGCAAATACTACAATTCCTCCAAAAAGATGTGTGCAACAATCTGGGGTCTCCATGGACATTACAGAGCCACTTTTTGAACTTTTTAATGCAAAAATAGTCTTAGGAAAGTCAAGGTGACCTCAAAATGTCTGGTTATGGGTAAAAGAATGGTATTAGTTGGCAACCGACATCCTGTTTAATAACACACTGCACAGATAGACTGATCATGCTTTATAACATACAAAAGGCCAAAATGTATGTCTATTAGTGCATTGTCATAAGGAACACCATTCTGTTGTTGCCTGTAAGTCTATGAGAATAATTGATATTTCCTGCATGGAGCAAAGTAAGGGTGTGTTTTCACAGACTGACCAACAGGCCAGTCTTAGGAATGCTCGTTCATGATAATCTTTTAGAATTCACCTGCAGGATCTCTTCATGCCCAAACAGATTGACTATGCATTTTATAAAGAATACAATCAGGTCCTTCTTTGGTAATGGCAATCCATTACTGTGGTATTGACACTTGTTTATGTGTTCTATCAACTTTGAATATGTCTTTTTTAAGGATATCATGATGTCAAAAGCCTGGGAAGCAAATAATCAGGGTTCTATTCTTCTAGGTATCACCAGGGGAATAACTATAATAAGTGCAGGGGTTGCAATCACACCTGGGACCTGGAGCCTAGGGCGCTTCAAAAGTCTCTTTGACCTATAGAAAATACTAATGCTCCTAAATATTTGCAATATTTGGGGGTTGAATATTGTAGCTTTTGCACATGAGCCCATAAATTTTGCCCATGAGCTTCAAGTTACGCCACTGGGTATCACCCTCTCCATTCATATGACTTAGTGCCAATAAATAAAGAACGTGTACTGGAGAATTTTGATTTTGTAGCTGAAGACCTTGAAATACAGTGCCTTGTGAAAGTATTTTGCCCCCTTGAACTTTTCATCCTTTTGCCACATTTCAGGCTTCAAACATAAAGATATAAATTCTATTTTTTTTTGCGAAGAATCAACAACAAGTGGGACACAATCGTGAAGTGGAACAAAATTTATTGCATATTTTAATCTTTATTAACAAATGAAAAACTGAAAAGTAGGGCGTGCCATATTATTAGGCCCCTTTACTTTCAGTGCAGCAAACTTGCTCCAAAAGTTCAGTGAGGATCTCTGAATGATCCAATGTTCTCCTAAATGACTGGTAATGATAAATAGAATCCACCTGTGTGTAATCAAGTCTCCATATAAATGCACCCGCTCTGTGATAGTCTCAGGGTTCTATTTCAAGTGCAGAGAGCATCATGAAGACCAAGGAACACACCAGGCAGGTCTGAGATACTGTTATGGTGAAGTTTAAAGCCGGATTTGGATACAAAAAGATTTTCCAACTTTTAAACATCTCAAGGAGCACTGTGCAAGTGATCATATTGAAATGGAAGGAGTATCCGACCACTGCAAATCTACCAGATCTGTCCCTCTAAACTTTCATCTCGAACAAGGAGAAGACTGATCAGAGATGCAGCCAAAAAGCCCATGATCACTTTGGATGAACTGCAGAGATATACAGCTCAGGTGGGAGAGTCTGTCCATAGGACAACAATCAGTCATACACTGCACAAATCTGGCTTTTATGGAAGAGTGGCAAGAAGAAAGCCATTTCTCAAAGATATCCATAAAAAGTCTTGTTTGAAGTTTGCCACAAGCCACCTGGGAGACACCAAGCATGTGGAATAAGATGCTCTGGTCAGATGAAACCAAAATCAAACTTTTTGGCCACAATGCAAAACCATATGTTTGGCGTAAAACATGGTGGTGGCAGCATCATGATTTGGGACTGCTTTTCTTCAGCAGGGACAGAGAAGATGGTCAAAATTGATGGGAAGATGGATGGAGCCAAATACAGGACCATTCTGGAAGAAAACCTGTTATAGTCTGCAAAAGACCTGAGACTGGGATGGAGATTTATCTTCCAACAAGACAATGATCCCAAACATAAAGCAAAATCGACAATGGAATGGTTCAAAAATAAACATATCCAGGTGTTAGAATGGCCAAGTCAAAGTCCAGACCTGAATCCAATCGAGAATCTGTGGAAATAGCTGAAAACTGCTGTTCACACAGACTCTCCATCCAACCTCACTGAGCTCCAACTGTTTTGTAATGAAGAATGGGCATTTCTGTCTCTTGATGTGCAAAACTGATAGAGACATACCCCAAGTGACTTGCAGCTGTAATCGCAGCAAAAGGTGGCGCTACAAAGTATTAACTCAAGGGGGCCGAATAATATTGCACGCCCCACTTTTCAGTTTTTTATTTGCTAAAAAAGTTTAAAATAACCAATACATTTCGATCCATTTCATGATTGTGTCCCACTTGTTGATTCTTCACAAAAAATTTAGAATTTATATCTTTATGTTTGTAGCCTGAAATGTGGCAAAAGTTTGAAAAGTTCAAGGGGGCCAAATACATTCACAAGGCACTGCAGATACTCCATTACTAGAAGCATTAGCTGTTAATAATGTAATTTAAATTTTGAAACCAATGAAGAAATGATACTCATTGCTGCCACTTCAGAACTCACCAGCACTCTGTTTCTATGCCTGTGTGCTCGTTGAAGTATGTATAGGGTCATTGTCATGCTGGAGGAGATATGATCTTGGATGCAAACCCAGATTTCTGACACTAGTTACTACATTGCATTTCAAAATCCCTTGGTAACCTTCAGATTTCATGATGTCATTCAGAAGGTCAAGGCATCAAGTGTCAGAGGTAGCAAAACAACCCCAAAACATCTTTGAACCACTGCCATATTTAACTGTAGGTACTCTGTTCTTTTATTTGTAAGCCTAATTCAGTTTTTAGTAAGCAGTAGAATGTTGTGCTTAACCCAAAAGCTCTATCTTGGTGACATCTTCCACAAGATGCTTTTCCAGAAGGATTTTGTCTTAGTTGCATACATTTTGGTAAACTACAGTCTAATTTATCTTTGCCTTTGTTTTAGTGTTTCATTTCATTTAAATGTTGACAGATAGTTTGTGTTGAAAATTATACACCCTGACCCTGCAGGACAGCTTTAATTTATTTCAAATTTGATTGGGGTTGCTTATCCACCATCTAGACTGTCCTACTTTACAGCCTTTCACCAATTTGTCTCTGTCTTCCATGTCCAGGAAGATGTAATAAAGTACCATGGGTATCGGCTTATCGATATAGCCATGTTTGTACTGGTAAGTGTCGCATTTTTTCAACTTTTTTTTTCTTGTGTGAAATTATGTTCAATTTTCCTACTTTTCTCAGTTTTTTTGTTGTTGTTCCAATACTGACAAAAAATAAACATGTGTATGACAAATGTTCATTTTCTGGAACAATTTCAATATTACATCACTCTATAATTTTGAAAAAGAAATGTGAAGCCCCATGCACCATTAAAAGACCAAGGGCGACAGTATGAAATTCGAAATAGCTCTTCCTCAAGGTCTTGTTTCACGTTTGTCTGCTGTTGGCACAGTTGTCCCTAGTATTTTGCACCCTTTTTGAAAGGTCTCAATAAGCAAAACATGGTCCTCATTATTTACCATAAGCAGATGTCAAGGTAGCACAGCCTAGTGATGGCACTCCAGTCCCTATATGCGCAGGCGCCGGTGTTTCCTAACACTGATATCCCTGCACTCTCCTCTCCCCTCACCCAGCAGGGACAGCAATGCTGTTACCTCTCTGGTCACCTGCTTGCCCTTGCGGGTGTGAATGTGTGGCATGGTTCCATACGGCCATTCTTGTGTGTCTCAGTCCTGTGTACTCCTGCACAGCCATCCTCGTGCTGCATGGTTCTCTGTTCTCACACACTTGCTGTGTGACCCTCTGCTTAGTCCTGTATCTGCTTGATATTTGTTCCAGGACTTGTCCGGTCTGTGTTCTGTCCTAGTACCAGCCAGTGTCTACCATCTAAAGTCCTGCTTGTCTCCTGCTGTTACCCAGCTCCACTCAGTTGCCATAGTCCTGGACATTGCCCTTCCCTAGTCTGGGTAGGCCTGGGTTTCCCTTTTGGTCCAGTGGGTCCACACCTCTGGATGCTCGCCATCCCTTAGCATGAGTAACACACAGACTAGTTTGTTTGCTGCATAATACGCTGCAATATATGCAAAGGAGAATTTCATGGCTCCAATGTCATAAATCAGGCAGAGGTTAAGAAATACTGCTTTATTGATATAATTCAAGGATCACTGTGAAGTCAGTGGAGTGCATTCTTTACCATATAAGAATGATTTAAGTTTCCACAAACTCTCTTGACAATGAGCATGATCAAGTAGTAACCCAAGTACCACACATCGAGCATGTGTTTTTTTGCCTTATTGCATTGCAACAAAGCCATTTGTTGCATAATCATTTACAAGGATGCCGGCTTGTAGTTGACTAGGAGTCCTCCAATGTGATATTTGATATCAAATTCACCTTTGTTTCTGGTGTCCATTAAGGAAGATTTTAGGGGAAAATGAAAGATTTTGCAATCACTGCTTTAAGGTCAACAAAATCCATTTTACTACAAACTGACTGGTTTGGCAATAAGTGGTCTGAGGCCAAACATAGCATTTGTAGGGGAACCTGAAAGATTTGGCAATCCCTTGCTGTATGCAAAAAAATGCAACTTTAGCAACCTACACATCTTTAGGAATTATACAGTACTTGTTGTCAGCAAAAAAATGGCTATGTCCAGATGAGCCCTCCTATTTTATCTAAAAAGTGATTGAGTATATACCTATATATTCGTCTAACAAGGAAGGAACAGCACAGAGCGGCAGCAGCACTGTCCCTAAGGAGTAACTCTCTGAAAATTCCGATGACTGGAAATGGCCGCTTCTTATATCCTGGGGGACATGTAACTTTGGCAGCCAATGAAACAAGCCAGCCAATGACACAAGTCCTTGTGTCTTCAACCTGTGGATTTTTTTATGCACCCTCATTGGCTGCCACCATGGACCTCCACACAGAAAGTGTCGGGAACAATAAAATGGAGTCCGATGCTACTCTCTGACCTCTCCCCACAGTCCCCTCAGCAAACACGTCCCAAACACTATCCTATACTGTCAGAAGGTAGGAGAAAAGCATCACTTAAATGTAGTAAGGTTTTTTCTGATCAGATAATAAACAAAGCTGTGTTCACTGATTCTTAGTTAAATTTCTTGTGTTTCCAATCCCGAACAAAATCTGTAACGTTCGTGCCAAATTTGAAATTGACGAACATATTCAGGGAAAGTTCACTTATCTCTGTTCAAAATCACACAAATTCTATACCTCTCCTACCTCATCACCTCCAATCATTTGAATCAATGCAGTATTATTCACAAAGTACCATTCACATTTTATGTTTTCCAGCACTGCAATAATATATCACAAAATAATTTACAGTACTCCTCCACTGTTTTTGGTGTTTCTCTCGCTATGTCTAATGATAAGATGTCTGCTCAGACATCCTCTTTCAAGGCTGTAACCCTCTAAAATATCTATTTTCTATACCTCTCATCTTATAGTAACTATAAGAGTTCTTCCTGATTGGTTTCACTAGACCATGTGATGTGATACCTGCACGGCATTATAGTGACTCCTTCAGGACCATGTCTGATGCCAGGGGAGGTTGCTTTTTGGCTACTGCTATCTTCAGCAATAAGTGAAATGGTAATATTTTGGCTATTTGTACAAATCAGATAGCAAACAGTTTGAATTCACTTATTTCTGCTCAAAGTTGATTTGCCACCATTTAATTTGCTCACCTCTAGTTATTGTTATTTAAGTACATTTGCTGATCACTAGAACTTCTAAAGATCCCTAGAATAGGGCTCTGAAGGGCCCAGTTGAATGTAGAAAATGTCACGTAGTAGTAATGACTGACTGGGGTACTGGGTCTCCAAAACTGACCCTCAGGCTTCAGAGACTATAGCTGTTCCTTATCTCAGAGATAACTCTAAATGTGAGGATGTCTGAGTCACCACCCTTGCCCTGGTCTAATATCCCATCTTCCCCACCCAGGTCGGACGGGGACAGGAGTGAAATGACCCACCAAATATAAATCAAAATAATGCCAAATAAACTAGAAAGATATAGTCCAAAGAATAGAGGCTACAGTCGACTCCACTCCAACCAGCTCTCTTGCTGCAGCACGACACATTCTTCCTTCACCAGGTCAGTGTGAGAAATTAAACTCTATCACCGGTGTCTTGTGATGGGCCATTTGACCACTTATAGGAAGTGGGTATGGTAATTAATCAGGATGAAAACAGAAATGCGGGACTGGAGCTGCCAGCAAGGTAAAAACTGACAGTAAGACTAGGGTCACACTTAGAAGGCACAATCCAGTAACCAGATCCATTACCGGATCCGGTATTGGACTGTGTCTTCATACTTCTTATAACCTGTAAAAATGCAATCCTCATTCCGGATCTGGATGCATTAATGCATCCGGTTTTGGAATGAGGATTTTTGCAATAAAAAAACCGCATCCGGTTCCCATAGGCGCCTGTGTTAAAAAAAACTGATCCGGTTTTGCAACCACTCTGAAAAATGCAGCCTGCATGATTTTTACTGCAGGCTGCAAAACCGAGTCCAGTAACTTCTATTGCAGCCTATGGGCTACAGATCCGGTTTTGGGCATTAAAAATGCTCAAAACCGGATCCGGAATTATAAAAATACCACAAATGTGACCCTAGCGTTACTCTTGCTCAACACAGAAGAAATTAACACTGTTTAAATCCATAACACCCAGAGCTGTCACAAGACTCAAACTGAACCATGACAGTAAACTGTAGAAAGCAAAAAAGTTGTGAACAACCCAATTTTAAGGGATGAGGAGTAGGATTGTTCTGACCACTCACCTGAACCAGTTGTGCAAGAGACCCTGCACAATGTGGGTGAGCTCCTCCAGGTGACCACTGCTGTGAAAACACTGTGAGGAGTTTCCACCGGTGGCAATCACATGACCAGGACCTCGTGATAGGGGTGGGCATTCTGTGATGACGTCATGGCAGGTCGTGAAGCCTCGAGCTGCTTCCACCGCTCTCCACAAGGGAGAAATTGGCATTCAAGAAAAATGAAGATGTGCGGTGTTAGGGAAGTGCTAGGGCAATTAAAAAGAGGAAAGGAGGTTATGATAACACAAACTGTTGATTAATATTAAACTCTCCATAGCCATGACTACCTGAGGAAGATAGCATATGCTATGGAAACGCATCATGGCTTTGGAGATCTTAATATTGATTAAATGTTTGTGTTGTTATAACCTCCTTTCCTCTTTTTAATTGTACTAGTGCTTCCCTAACATTGCACATTTCATTTTTCTTGAATGACAGTAAACTGAGCAGTGACAGTTGAAACGGGCCTCTGGACCCTCAAAACTCAACTTGTTTGGTAATGACCTATGGCAGGGAGGCAAAAACACACCTGCGTTCATCTTAGTCATCTGGCCCTCAAGTTCATCACAAAACAATGGATGTGATAATGACATAGGCTCCAGAAACATGACAAATGTCCTGAGCTAAAACCTGTGGACAACCTTATGGGTTTTTAGCACTGGGGGTAGCTCCAGCTGGAAGATCACAGGATCAAGAATGGCCACCAACCTATATGAACCAATAACCCTAGAACCCAGAGCCCTAGATGTGTACCTCCACCTGATGTTTTTAGTGGAAACCCATACATACTCCTTCACACACAGGTCTTGACCTTAACATGTATTACCACACATGTGAATGGAATATGATGGTACTCTTTTTGAAGGACAGACAACATAGGTGTCCCTCTGTGTCAAAAATGCTTACCCTCAGGGTACTTAGTGGAAAACAATTGTGAAGAAAGCTACACCTACTGTGTTTACTAGCCTTTTTTTACTGCATCTAGACAAGCAAATCTTTTTAGGCTTGTAGCAGTGTGTGCCAGGTACTGATGTAGCACTGTTGTGAAGAGAGCTACACCTACTATGTTTACTAACCTTTTTTTACTACATCTAGCCAAGGAAATCCTTTTTGGCTTGTAGCAGTGTGTGTCAGGTACTGATGTAGCACTGTTGTGAAGAAAGCTACACCTACTGTGTTTACTAGCCTTTTTTTCTGCATCTAGCCAAGCAAATTCTTTTTGGCTAGTAGCAGTGTGTGCCAGGCACTGGTGTAGCACTGTTGTGAAGAAAGCTACACCTACTACCGTGTTTCCCTGAAAGTAAGACAGGGTCTTACATTCTTTTTGTGGCCAAAAGTGGCCCCCTGTCTTACTTTCGGGGGGGGGCCTTACATTGGAGGCCCCACCATCCATCCATTCATCCACACACTGCAGCCATCCATCCACACATTCCCACACATACAGACAGACACATGCATACACATATATACATACCATACACACCACACACACCACACACACACCATAGCACCGCTTCTTACCGGGTCCGGTGTGGGGTCCCCGATGGTCCTGTGCCATCCTCTGTGCTCCAGTCCAGTTCCCAAGATGATCCGCTGCTGTCCGCCGTGTTTCGGTGCCGTTTTGCACCGGTATTACCGGTCCTAGGCTCCATGGTCCCTGCTCTTCCGGAGTTCAGGCCGCAGCTCCGCCCAGGTCATAGTGTGGGCTAATCAGCATAGCGGCGCTCAGAAGCAAGCGTCATCGGGCGCTTGCCTCTGACGTCAGCGCCGCTATGCTGATTGGCCCACACTATGACCTGGGCGGATCATCTCGGAGACCGGACCGGAGCACAGAGGACGGCACAGGACCATCGGGGACCCCATACCGGACCCGGTAAGAAGCGGTGTTATGTGTGTGTGTGTGTGTGTGTATGGTGTGTATATATGTGTATGCTTGTGTCTGTACGTGTGTACGTATGTATGTACCCCCCCCCCCGTGTTTCCCCGATAGTAAGACCCCCCCTCCCCCCTACCCTGCCTTACATTCGGGGGGGTCTTACATTAGCAGACCCCTCGTCCCCCCCCACCCTGTCTTACTTTCGGGGGGTCTTACTATCGGGGAAACACGGTATGTTTACTAGCCTTTTTTTACTACATCTAGCCAAGGAAATCCTTTTTGGCTAGTAACAGTGTGTGCCAGGCACTGGTGTGGCAATGTTGTGAAGAAAGCTATACATCCTGTGCTTACTAGCCTTTTTTTACTGCATCTAGCCAAGCAAATCTTTTTTGGCTAGTAGCAGGGTGTGCCAGGCAATGTTATAGCACTGTTGTGATAAAAGCTATACCCGCTGTATTTATTAGCCTTTTTTTATTGCATCTAGCCAAGAAAATCCTTTTTGGCTAGTAGCAGTGTGTGCCAGGCACTGTTGTAGCACTGTTGTGAAGAAAGCTACACCTACTGTGTTTACTAGCCTTTTTTTTCTGCATCTAGCCAAGCAAATCATTTTGGCTAGTAGCAGTGTGTGCCAGGCACTGGTGTAGCACTGTTGTGAAGAAAGCTACACCTACTATGTTTACTAGACTTTTTTTTACTATATCTAGCCAAGCAAATAGTTTTGGCTAGCAGCAGTGTGTGCCCGACACTGGTGTAGCACTGTTGTGAAGAAAGCTACACCTACTATATTTACTAGACTTTTTTTACTACATCTAGCCAAGCAAATAGTTTTGGCTAGTAGCAGTGTGTGCCCGGCACTGGTGTAGCACTGTTGTGAAGAAAGCTACACCTACTATGTTTACTAACCTTTTTTTACTACATCTAGCCAAGCAAATCTATTTTGGCTAGTAGCAGTGTGTGCCAAGAACTGGTGTAGCAATGTTGTGAAGAATGCTACACCTCCTGTGCTTACTAGCCTTTTTTTTACTGCATGCAGCCAAGCAAATATTTTTGGCTAGTAGCAGCATGTGCCAGGCACTGGTATAGCACTGTTGTGAAGAAATCTACAGCTCCTGTATTTACTAGCTTTTTTTACTTGAATCCAGCCAAGCAAATCGTTTTGGCTATTAGCAGTGTGTGCCAGGCACTGGTGTAGCACTGTTGAGAAAAAAGCTACACCCCCTGTATTTATTAGCCTTTTTTTATTGCATCTAGCTAATCAAATCCTTTTTGGCTAGTAGCAGTGTATGCCAGGCACTAGTGTAGCACTGTTGTGAAGAAAGCTACACCTATTGTGTTTACTAGCCTTTTTTTACTGCATCTAGCCAAGCAAATCCTTTTTGACTAGTAGCGGTGTGTGCCAGGCACTGTTGTAGCACTGTTGTAAAGAAAGCTTAACCTCCTGTGTTTACTAGCCTTTTTTTACTTCATCTAGCCATGCAAATCCTTTGTGAATCCCTTGTCGCTAGTAGCAGTGTGTACCAGGCACTGGTGTAGCACTGTTGTTAAGAAAGCTACACCTCCTGTTTTTACTAGCCTTTTTTTTACTGCATCTAGCCAAGCAAATCCTTTTTGACTAGTAGCGGTGTGTGCCAGGCACTGTTGTAGCACTGTTGTAAAGAAAGCTTCACCTCCTGTGTTTACTAGCCTTTTTTTACATCATCTAGCCATGCAAATCCTTTGTGAATTCTTTGTCGCTAGTAGCAGTGTGTACCAGGCACTGGTGTAGCACTGTTGTTAAGAAAGCTACACCTCCTGTGTTTACTAGCCTTTTTTTTAACTGCATCTAGCCAAGCAAATACTTTTTGGGTAGTAGCAGTGTGTGCCAGGCACTGATGTAGCACAGTTGTGAAGAAAGCTACACCTCCTATTTTTACTAGCCTTTTTTACTGCTTGTAGCCAAGCAAATCTTTTGTGAATCCTTTGTGGCTAATAGCAGTGTGTGCCAGGCACTGATGTAGCAGTGTTGTGAAGAAAGCTACACCTTTTGTGTTTACTAGCCTTTTTTTACTGCATGTAGCCAAACAAATCCTTTTTGGCTAGTAGCAGTGTTTTGATAGGTAGCTGTGGTCCTTTTTTCTGTTGAAATCGACTGCCACACAGTGCAGAAAATTCTTTTGTATTGCATTTGCCCAAACCTACCTACCAAAAACTATTTAGGGTAGTACCACAGTTTTGACTAGGTAGCTGTGGTCCAGTGTTCTATTGAAATCTACCGCCACACAGCGCAGAAAACATTTTTGGTTTGCATCTGCCCAACTCTACTTACCAAAACCTATTTAGGGAAGTACCACAGTTTGACTAGGTAGATGTGGTCCAGTGTTCTGTTGAAATCTACTGCCACACAGCACAGAAAATAATTTTGTATTGCATCTGGCCAAATCTACTTCCCAAAACTCATTTAGGATAGTACCACAGTTTGACTAGGTAGTTGTGGTCCAGTGTGTGATGAAATTGACCCCTTTAATGTATAACATATGAGGATTTCTTATTTTTCCAGATATTATTGTATTTTGGTTTGCAAACACAAGATTTCTAGGAGCCTGCTAGTACTTAAAATGGGTATTGTAATTATCTTGCCTCTTTGTATTGTATGTTATTCCATACCTTGTGATAAGCAACTCATTGTTCACAGAGTCTTGTAGATGCTTGGTGATGTTTACTGTGTGTAATGTAATTATCTCAACCCTTGTCAGAGAAGGTCATGACATTACGAAAACTTAATCCTACTAACATTCCATTGTATTGCTATGTCAATCAGTATGTGGCTCTCCCTTGCCAGCAATACAAAACTGGAGGTAGTCTTATAAACAGCTTGAGATCCAGCCAATGAAAACACAGTCTTATTCCACCAATCGTGAAGTCCCCAATATCCTGCAATGAGGGCTGAGAGTATATAAGGAGACCTGTTGATTAACCAGAGTGAGTTTGGATATTCTGTCTAGTGCCCTCAGTCTAGGGATTTCGGTCCTGGCTAGAGGTGCACTGGATTGAATACAGGCAGCTAATCTAGGATCTTCGGATCCAATTGGCCGGCCATAACCCCAGGCCTAGGCATGCCGACCAAGGGGATCAGCACTTGGATTATAATTCTACAAGGACTTCAGCATTGAATGTTCGGATTCGGCTGAGATGACAAAGACTGCATAAGAAAACAATCCAGGAAGGGACGATCCAGTCTCCTGGGTACAGACTTTGCTGTGCTATATTCTAATCCCTGGTGAGCCAGCGGAAGGGTGAGACTCTGTTGCCTGTTACATTTTGTGTTTTGCTGGTTATGTGTTATATGCTGTTAACTGTTTGAGGATCCAATAAAGCCTTAATATTGTGGTTCCCTCACCCTGTGTTATTTGAGTAGTGTTACACCCACGGTTAAGGCGCTCGGGTGTTCAGTTTGGGGATGAGCCCTGGTCCACATTGTCTTGCTAAAGACGGTGGGGCCAGCGGAAGAGAGCACCCACTGACCCCCATGTCTCCACACAGTGTTCTGTTGAAATCTGCTGCCACACAGCGCAGAACACAGTTTTGTATTGCATCTGACCAAACCTACTTACCAAAGCCTATTTAGGGTAGTACCACTCTTTGACTAGGTAGCTGTGGTCCCGTGCTCTGTTGTAATCTACGGCCACACAGCGCAGAAAATACTTTTGTATTGCGTCTGCCCAAACCTACTTACCAAAACCTATTTAGGGTAGTACCGCAGTTTGACTAGATAGCTGTGGGGCAGTGTTCTGTTGATAGCTATCACCACACAGCGCAGAAAACAATTTTGTATTGCATCTGCCCAAACCTACTTACCAAAATCTATTTAGGGTAGTACCACTGTTTGGTCACTTAGCTCTGCTAGTTTTACATCCATATTTTTTTGTGCCAAAAACTACAGAGTTGCCAATTAGTTATCCTTAAATATGAGTGCTGATGGTGGAAAGGAGAATAGGCATGTTGGAATAGGTGCTAAAGTAACAGAAACATCTGCTGAACAAACACCATCTTCAAGCCAAACTAAAATTTCTACTTCTTTTTGTGGACGATCTGCTATCATCCCTTTCTTACGCAGAAGAGGATCACGAAAACTTGTAGATGAGGCCCAAAAAGAGCAGGTGCTTCAATGGATATCAATTGTTCCGTCAAGTAGGTTCTCCTCCACCTCAACTTCAACATCACAAGCACTCCAGTCCTCAGAGGTGTCACCCCAATAACACTTGCTTCCTCAGAGCTCAGAAGTCTCCAGCCGCCCTACTGGCTATATGTTAACACAGATGGGTGAGTCTCCAGAGCTGTTCACTCATACTATAGCCTGGGAATCAGAGGTCTGGTCCAAAGCTTCATTGAGTCAAGACGATGAAATGATCTGCATCGATGCCCAAAATCTTTTTGAGTCAGATCCAGGCTCAGATGAAGAAGGGTTCGAGCATAATGTAGACCCTCATTCCCAAAGTGTAACCCCTGTTGGTGGAGACAATGAGGCAGATGAGGATGAGACTCAGATACCTGATTGGAGCGAAAACTTGACTTTACGCACAGTGCAGGAAGAGGTTTGCTCTGAGGACGAAGAGTTTGATAACACACAGGGTGATGATGAGGTTGGAGATCCCACTTACTGTCAACCCACAGGAAGGCAGTTGAAGAGCTCAGCAGAGGAGGTGGAGGAGGATGCTAGTGATGAGTTAAGGTTGCGGCTTCCTGGTCAAAGGCGGAGTCCTGGAAGCATGTCAACAACTGCGTTCTCAGCGACAACTCTGCCTCTGTGCAGCAGCTGTGGTAGCTCTGAACGTCGCATTGGCACTAAGCCTTGCCTAGCCTGGGCCTTTTTTCAAATCATAAATGATGACCCAACTCATGTTATCTGCAAAATTTGTAAAAAAAAAATCTGAGTAGAGGCCAAAAAATCAATAGTTTGAGTACTTCATGCATGAACCGTCATATGGACATAAAGCATAAGTCACAGTGGGAAGCTTACTGTGCTACAATGCGGCCTAGCGGGTCTGGATAACCACTGTCTGGCTTATCAAGTGCATCTGCGGCTTCTTCACCCTCTGTGACTGTGGGAACAGCTGTCACACAGGCCTTCAGCTGCAGAACTTCCACCTCTTTACACGCAACAGCCAGTGTGATTGACAGGTCATCAGCTGTTTTGGAAGTGGAAACATCTGCTAGTGTTGAGCACTGTCAGACTTTGAAAACACCACCTTTTTAAGAATACAACATAATATGTCTGCCTGCACCTCCCTCACTGACCAGCAGTTTGTCTTCGACACCCTACATAACCCTTTCTCAGCACAGCAGCCAGCCCTCGGTCCCTCAGATGTGGACAAGTAAAAGACCTTTTCCTCCTACCCATGCCAAAATTAAGAGGTTGAATTTCACCATCTGCAAGCTGTTGACTACGGAAATGCTGCCTTTCTGGCTGGTGGATACAGAGGATTTTCGAGACCTTATGGCCATCGCAGTGCCACAGTACCAGATGCTCTGTCACCACTACTTCTTGAAGAAAGTTGTGCCTGCACTACACCAGCATGTTGCAAACAACATCACAACTTCCTTGAGAAACTCTGTGTGTGACAGGGTGCATTTCACCACAGACACCTAGACGAGTAAGCATGGACAGGGGCGTTACATGTCACTGACTGGGCACTGTGTGACTATGGTGACAGCAGAAGAAGGGGCTGATATACAAGTCTTGCCATCCCCACGGGTTGTGCATTAAACCTCTGTATCTATAAGTTCCTCCACTGCTTTTGACTCCTCCACCTCTTCTAGGTCCTCCACCTGCGCCCAATGCCTGTCTGGTAATGTGACCCACGTTCAAACTGTGCAGAAGGAATCCAGCAAACCTCTTTACTATGCTGGCAGCAGAGCTTAACGCCATCAGGCGGTGTTTACGTTAAAATGTCTGGAGAATATGAATCACACAGCTGAGGAGTTGTGGTTAGCTCTGTTGACCGAGTTTAATCAATGGTTGTTTCCACTGAACCTGCAGCCAGGGAAGGCCGTGTGTGACAATGCTGCAAACTTGCGTGCGGCCCTTCGCCAGGGCAAGGTTACACACGTGTCTTGTATGGCACACGTCTTGATCCTGGTCGTCCAGCAATTTCTAGTCCACTATCCCAGCCTAGATGCAATTCTGCAGAGGGCACGGTCACTGTGTGCTTACTTCCGCCATTCGCATCCCGCAGCTTAACGACTTGCATCGCTACAGAAGTCAATTGGCCTGCTGGTTCACCGCTGAAATGCGATGTGCCTACACAATAGAATTCCACTCTGCACATGTTGCAGCAACTGTGGCACCAGCATCGAGCCATGTTGCAATATGTTATGACATATAGCCTGGGCCAATGCGAACCAGAGGTGGTGCAAATCATGCTGCTGGAGTGGTCTCAGATCAAGGACCTCTGCACCACTCTGCACAGTTTTGAAATGGCTACTAAGATGTTTAGCGCTAACGATGCCATTATCAGCCTGATTATTCCGGTCATCTACATGCTGGAGTACACTTTAACAGGTATTCGGAGTCAGGTGGTGGGCCAAGAGGAAGGGGAGGAAGTAGAGGAGGAAGCTTATGTGGAAGGGATAACAAGATCTCAAAGGTCAAGACCGTCGGCAGCAGCAAGGCGGCTGGCATGGGAGGTTGGGGGAGAAGGAACAACGAGGGCACATGGTAGCAGCCAAACTGTTGATGAAGGTGCAGGAGCCAAGGAAGATATGGAGGATGAAGAGGAGATGGGCATGCAAGACTCAGCAGATGAGGGAGATCTTGATCTCATATCTGTTGTGCGAGGTCGAGGGGAGAGGGCAGAGAAATAAAGCATGAATGTTACCTCGCTGTCACCAACACAACAAGGACGTGGGCCTCCTGGATGAGAAAGACACAGGAGTGCCTTAACTGTGAACTACTTGCAACATGATCCTTGGATTGTTAGATTTCTAAGTAATGCCAACTACTGGGTTGCCACACTGTTAGATCCCCTGTACAAGAGTAAATTTGGCCAAATGATTCCTGCCCTGGAATGGGACGCATGCATGTAGGAGTATCAACAGAAGCTTTTACACGATCTTAGATCTGCTTTTCCCCAAAACACATAGTGCACATAGTGAATATCGCAGTTCTAACTTTCCAACCCGGGGAACATTGAGTCGCCATCACTCAAACGTTAACAGTAACAGTCTATCTGGTAACAGCAATTTTGTAGAATCGTTTCACCATTTTTTAGACCATCCTTTGCAATGCCAGAAGAGAGAACAAGTCTGACACATAGTGAACGCCTAGAGAGGATGTTACAGGAGTATCTACAGCTGAATATCGATGCCATGACTGTGGAACTGGACCCTTGTGCATTTTGGGCTTCAAAACTGGAAAAATGGCCGGAGTTCGGTACTTATGCCTTGGAGATTTTGTCGTGCTCCGCAGCCAACGTTCTCTCTGAACATGTCTTCAGCGCTGCTGGTAGTGTGCTGATGAATAAGCGCATGCGGCTGTCCAGTGACAGTGTTGACACACTAATGTTTATGAAGATGAAAAAGTCATGGATCCGCAAGGACATTTCCAATCCTGTGTCAGCCTGGGGAAACTAAACGCTTGTGTACTTTTCAATGTGCTGCACTAAACTCCCCATTTCAATATTTTAACTCTGAGGCAATTGGTGAAGTGGTGGCTGTGCCTAGTTTTTTTGAAAAGTGGAGAATGTTGTTGGGGCCTCCTTACTGTTTGTTGCATGACTTGAATAGGGCCCTCTGAGCTCAATACCTATCCTTGACACTCCATATGGACTCCTGACTTAAGTGGATACCAGCCATTGCTTGTGCATCTGTGTTGGATCATTGGAGGATGAGGTGAGCGTTCCCCCTTCCCCTCCCTCAAGATTGATATACAGGTCACTGGCCTACCTGACTAGTTCTTCCTGTAATACGCCACAAAATATTAAGTTTTCCCACCTGTGTGTGGCACGGCATGCTTGCATGAGCTTTGAGTTTATCCGGCCTACTAGGTCTAAACAAGTCACTGACCTATTTGACTAGTTGTTTCGGTAATACTACACGAAACTGGAGTATGCTATGAGTAAGAGTCATGAGAAGGACTCAAAACATGTAAGCCTGACTTGCTTTTATATTCAATGGAAATTGATTTTAAAGAATTTTTGAATAAACGCTTGTTTTAATGAAAATATCGTGATGCCGGAAACCCTCTTTACTTCATGATACACCTCTCCAGGATGGGGAGCTTTTGCAATCCGAGCACCGATCTCTTTGGAAGGTGGACGGGGCGGACTGGTACAGGTGAGCTGGAAATTTTTCTTTTTTGTCCACGAAACTGGTAGTTGTCTCACCTGTGTATAGCGGGGCATAACATTGATGGAAGCGCTTGCATGGGCTTTGAGTTTATCCAGCCCAGTGGGCCTAAACAGGTCACTGACCTACCTGACTATCTACCTGACTATTTTTTTCTGTAATACTCTACGAAACTGATAGTGGTCCCACCTGTGTGTGGCAGGGCATAACATTGATGGGAGTGCTTGCATGAGCTTTGAGTTTATCCGGCTCAGTAGGCCTAAACAGGTCACTGACCTACATAATTAGTTTTTTCTGTAATACTCCACGAAACTGATAGTGGTCCCACCTGGATGTGGTGGGGCATACCATTGATGGGAACGCTTGCAAGGGCTTTGAGTTTATCTGGCTCAGTAGGCCTAAACAGGCCACTGACCTACCTTTCTATTATTTCCTGTAATACTATACGAAACGTATACTTGTCCCACCTGTGAGTGGCGGGGCATAACATTGATGGGGGAGCTTGCATGAGCTTTTAGTTTATCCGGAACACTAGGCCTAAACAGGTCACTGACCTAACTGACTAGCTTTTTCGGTAATATTCCACGAAACGTATAGTTGTCCCACCTGTGTGTGGCAGGGCATAATATTGATGGGAGCGCTTACATGAGCTCTCAGTTAATCCAGCCCTCTAGGCCTAAACAAGTCACTCACTTACCTCTCTAGTTTTTCCTGTAATACTTCACAAAACTTATAGTTGTTGAGCAATGTTTAACCTTACAATGCTAGGTCAGGTCCTGTTCCAGACCCTGTGCCATGCAGGCAGGCTTGGCCATTCAGCAATTTTTGTCTGGGACAATGTTAACCACCTTCTATTTTGAAGTGCTTTGGAAGAGTGTGCAGGCTGGCACAGACCGTATCTCGTGCACCCATGCTACTCCATGAGACTATTTGAACTGTGGGTAGATTGTTGTCACTTTTCCTGAGGTTTGTTGTCTATTCTGAGTAGTTTGGCAGCTTTTGGACACTTTTGAAGGTGTTTTCTATGTGTTTGCTGTAGCCTGCCATTAAATTCCAATGGAGTTTGACAGTGTTCGACGAACATTCGCTTAACAATTCATCGAACACACCGCAATTCGGCGAATAGAATCCAGTTCGAACACTCAGTGTCACGCTTTCGGGGAAAGGTGCCCTAGAGTGGTTCCACTGGGCCGTGGTACCTGACTCCCCTGGGTGAGCTGGTCCTAGTTTAACCAACCCCTATACAGGGATTGTCAGGGGCAAGCCCGTGGGGGCGCAATCCTAGGGGGGACTAAATACCACAGCTACTAGTACCAGGGAGTGGCTCGTAGGGTTAGCCTATACTAAGGTATAGCTAAGGAGGATTCGAGGGATCAAAGCCCGAGGCTAGAAGAACAGGAATGGGTCTAGCGGAGGAGAGCACAAGGAGGGCCTGACTAACAGCCAGAGAAGCAGAAGCTTACTAACTTAATATTCAGGCACCTCTCATCAGTGGAGGTGGCTTGATATACCAGAGGACGGACAGCTATTAGTCAAGGGGAGTGTCAGGGTGAGCTGTGCCAGCCCCTAGAGTCACAGGGGAGGAGTGCGGCCGCGCCTAGTGCACCGCTCATCACATTCATGTCTCCGACCATTGTACTGTGCTTGTGTGTGAGCCCAGTGGTCAGCAGACAGGAAGGGGACCCGGCGATGACCCCGAGACACAGCACGCCTGGACACTGGATGCTGAACGGCACATGAGCAGAGGATGCAGACCCAGGAGAGATGAGTCAGGGAAGCGGTGCCAGGGGACCTAACACTTAGGTGGTGGCTCATCACTAGTCATCAGGGGACAGATGTTACAGTCACCACATGGGAAAGAGCCCCTGAGTTTCACCCCTCTGTTGAGTCTGATAGTTGGTCTTTTAAAGTTGCTTATGGTTAAGATGTCACCCAAATTGGGAGCCCTCCTAGCTATGAGGATAGGATGTTCACCTACCTAATGTGCCACTTGTGTGTTTGTTGTCAACACATCCCAATGGTGAAGCCTATAGAGTTTTGATTCAGCTATGGAGACACCATCAGGATCATCATACACCAGGGCCAAAGCCACAAAAACTCATTCACTAAACGCAAATATGGAGAATGGGTTGGCAGAGAGAAGGCCCAGGACTGGGTATCACCCTTAAGAAAAGAGATAACGATTCCACTCACTGTTGCTCACTCTTGGAGGAACGAGGGCTGAGCTTGAAGTATAACTTACAAGCCTTCCTAAAAACAAAAAATTTACTTCTCCATGCAGAAAACTTGTCAGGCAGAGACATCTTGGCTTCCAGCAGAGACTGGGCGTGAGCTGTGACCAGGAACCCTGCAGTTTGCTGCAGCTGTTGTACCAACTACGGCCGCAGACCAATAACCTCAACTGTGAGGGTCTGGATCAGGTGTGCAAAAGATTCAGCAAAAGCCATAGGACTTCAGGAAAAAGAGGGTCGGTGATAGTGTCATGTGGTAGTAATGACTGACTGAGGGACCATGTCTCATAAACTGACCCTCAGGTAAGGGAGGCCCTAGCTGTCCCTTATCTCAGAGAAACCTTTAATGTTGAGGATGTCTGAGCCACCACCCTTGCCCTACTACTGGCCAGCCTTTGTCTAATACCCCCTGTGACAACATGGACTCTTTCAATGCATAGCATGGGTTAAGTTTCTTAACATTTAGCCAAACATGATGTTATTTTGTTAATTACTTGTGATTGCCACTCATTGTTTCTACAAGAGTTGTGGGAGCCTGCTAGTATTTAAAGGGATCCTGACCCCATAAAATGCGCCCCCAGCCTCTTTATACCTGTCCCTGCACTATGCTAGTACATTTCCATGCATCCCTTTGAGTTTATAAATCGTTCTTGTAAAGTTTATAAAAGTGTATTTTATACCTATCTGATATGTGGGCTTCTTAAATGTTGAAGCCGCAAAGGCGTGCCTTTCTTCTTTAACCCGCTGCCTGCTTGCTAATTATGCACCCCCCGATGGACGTGCTATAGGGAGAGCGCGTCAGAAAATGAGCGGTAATGCCGCTATGACGTAAATCGCGTCATATCCGGCATTATACACTTTTATAAACTTTTATACACTTTTATAAACTTTACAAGAACGCTTTATAAACACAAAGAGATGCATGGAAATGTATTAGCATGGTGCAGGGACAGGTATAAAGAGGTTGGGGGTGCATTTTATGAGGTCAAGATCCCTTTAAAGTTTGTAATGTAACTATTTCACCCTTTGTCAGGGAAGGTCAGAGACTCAAAGACAGTTAAGGATGTGAATCTTGTATTCTGCAAAGAAGTGTATTGCTGATATTACGGATGGCAGACTGGATGGGCTTTGCTTTGGCCCCTCTCTGCTCACATTATTTAAATGAACATTATCCAGGCAGCTTGAAATCTAGCCAATAAGAGCACAGTCTTATTCCACCAATCGTCAAGTCCCCAATATCCTGCAATGAGTGCCCAGGTATATAAGGAGGACTGTTCATTTTGACCAGCAGACTTGATACATGCTGCTAATCTAGGATCTACGGATCTGAATGGCAGGTCATAATCCCAGGTCTAGGCACTTCGGTGTTGACCAAGGGGATCAGAACCTGGATTATATCACCACATAGACTTCAGCATCGAATGTTAAGATTCTGCTGGGATATCAAAGACTACATAAGAAAGCAACACAGGTTGGGACAATCCAGTCACCTGGCTTCAGACTTTGCTGTGGTGTCTCAGCTTCCTAAATCTGGCATTATTCCTTTCTCGGTGGGTGCCTGCCAAAAACACGGTGCTGCTAGTTTGGAGTAAGTAGCCCTGGAAGCCCTGAGGCACGAATATTCTAATCACTGGTGAGCCAGCGGAATGGTGAGACTGCTGCCTGTTACATTGTGTGTTTTGCTGGTTATGCATTATATGCTGTTAACTGTTTGGGGATCCAATAAAGCCTTAAAATTGTGGTTCCCTCACCCTGTGTGGTCTGAGTAGTGTTCTGCCCACAGGTAAGGAGCTCGGATGAGCCCTGGTCTATGTCGTCTTTCAAAAGGTGGCTGGGCCAGCAGATGAGAACACCACTGACCACCGTGTCTCCACACCCCTTCTCCTAAATCTGGGGGGACGTCAGAAAAGGAGTGGTAAAATCCCACAAAAACAAAAGAAAAAAAGTACCAAATAAACTAGAAAGCTGTAGACCAAACACCCAGAGACTACAGCCGACACCACAACAATCAGCTTTCCTGCTGCAGCATGATACTTCCTTCCTTCACCAGATCAATGTAAGAAATTAAACTCTATCACCGGCCTCATGTGATGGGTCATGTGACTATTTATAGGAAGTGGGCATGGTAATTAATCAGGCTGCAAACACAGATGCAGGATTCAAGCTGCCAGCAAGGTAAAACTGACATTAACCCTTGCTGACACAGGAGAAATTAACTCTACGTCCAGCAGAATCAGAGCCGTCACGAGACTCAAACTTAGCCATGACAGCAATAGCCTTTTATATGTGCTACTGCTTCATTCATTGTCTTGAGACTACTGAGATAAGACTACGCATCCATTAATGTAAAAGTATATTTATATTGTCCTACTTTAGGGTAATGCACGGTGCCTTTTGTACAGGAGACACTTCACAGATCACATCTCATCAGAACATTCTTTATACAGAACTCTATAGTAGAGTTGAAGTTGACACATGGACCACAAGGAATTAAAGATGATTGATCACTAAAAAATCATATGAGTTATTTGAACCGCAACAAATGTAATTTGGTTTGAATGTAATATTTTCATATGCACATTTGGCATCAATCCATCATTTATTTTCTTCTGCATAAATGTATGAAACAATTATGCTTACTCCATACATAAGAATTATTTTGCCCAGCTCTATGCAGAAACCTTTTTACCTTGAATTTTCTGCTAATCCATGAGATTTGATGTAAATAACAGTTTGGACACTTACTTTTCCTGGTCATCTGTTCTTGATTGTCAGCACTTCCTACTTGGAATCCAACTAAAGCACATGTTGCCATTAGTCTATAAGGGTACCTTTACACGTTGCAACATTGCATGCTATTTCACTTGCAACTTAGGGTACCTTACTCGTCTCAATATGTTTCCGATATTGCATACGATTTCAAGGGAGCGCGCACGTTTTTGGCATTTGTCCAAGATCGCATAGTAGATGTTGCACAGGGAGATATCGACAGGCAACGCAACTATGATGTAGTACGCCCCTTTTTCACACTGTGTCTGAGCAACTCAGGGAATGACCATTTAACATTGTAGTGAATAGGGGAAGTTGTGCTCCAAATCCTAGTTGCGCTGTCACACAGTACGATCCTGCCACATCGCCTAGCCAATACTGCACGGTTGAAGAGCATGCACAATCCAAAAACGATATCGTAGTTGCATCATTTTTAAGTCACGTTGCCTATTTACACAACCACGAACGATATCGACTGCAACGCCTGTACCACGTGACTTTTTATCGTAGTTGCGTTGCGATATCGCGACGTGTAAAGCGGCCTTTACTGGTTGCTGTGAAATAATGGTCACATTGTTCCATTTGTACACGGCAACAAAATAGAGCAATGTGTCCATGATTTCACTGCAACCAGCAAATTGTAGGTGAAATTGCATGCAATGTTGCCACGTGTAACGGTACCCTAACTCCCACTGTGTTTACATTATCATGTACAAGGATGTGAAAATATGTTTTTCAAAATTAGCAAAACCAAGGCATGGAAGCTATTGTAGTCTCTGTTTCTTCATTGTTAACATACAGATGGTTGAATGCCCCAGATGTGTGGGACAAGGTAACAAGGTCTGGATCAATGGTCAATCATAGCCTTAACTAGAACAGGCAGGTTAATGCAGATCTATTGTCAGGATAGTTTCAGATCAATAAACAGACAAGTTAAAGCATTCAAAGTTCAAGAAGAAATTGTCAAAAGCTTGTTAGAATCGAAATTCACTTACAAAGAAAAATCTTGGAAAGGCCTCCTGAGCCAAAGTATATTGGAAGAGATGTCTGATGACAGAGCATCACTTCATTCTTAAAAAGAAGAACTCATCTCAGGCAGCTGTGGGATGAGGACATAATGACTAGAAACCGGTTGGGTCATTTGGAAAGGACAAGCACATATACCTATGGGCCGCTTTACACACACCAACTTCTGTGACCAACTTCTGAACAGATCTCTGGTTGCAGTGAAATCATGGACACATTGTTCCATTTTTACACAGCCACAAAATGGAACAATGTGTCCATGATTTGCAACCAGAGATCTGAGAACAATCTCTGCACAATTATCTGCGTGTGTAACTGGGCCTTATGGGATATTTTGCACGTAGAGACGTTAGGTAAAGATCATGTAACGCTGATGTAGAATGATTTTAAAAATATTAACAACCAAATTCATACATTTAATAAAATCTTCTAAATTATGAAACTCAGCTATATGTAGATTGATATCCTTATAAATGAAGGACTGAAAATGATTACTGTCATACAACCACATGAAAAGGTGAGGCACATGGAAAGTAATGATGGGAATTTAGGGTGCAGCGTACAGAAAATTTTGGATCTCTAATGAAATGCATGTATCTTAAGGCCACTTTACACACACAGATATCTGTGACCAACTTCTGAACAGATCTCTGGTTGCAATGAAATCATGGACACATTGTTACATTCGTACACAGTCACAAAATGGAACAATGTGTCCATGATTTCACTGCAACCAGAGATCTGTTCAGAAGTTGGTCACAGATATCTGTGTGTGTAAAGTGGCCTTAAAAGGTGAAAAGAGGTAAAAACTACTCCACACATGAAGACCATGATAATCGTAAACTTTTTAGTACTTAATCATTGCTATAGAGAACAGGGGTGGACATTACATTGGTACTACGTGTGCAGGCCAATAGTTAATGGGACCCACTTTCACCCCTAAAGCAGCAAGCAGTTTTGTCACAGACATATTATTGAATTTAAAAAGGCCCACATAATGTTTTTGTATGGGGGCCTTCCTCTGTTTGTTACCACCTATGGTCGACAGTCATGCTTGAGACAGAAGCTCCATTCCAAGTTCTGTTGTGGGACCAAATAGCTAGTTATTATAATTATTACTTATTTTTAGAGCACCACTGATTAAATGGTGCTGCCCCTGTAGAAAGGGGTTACATACAGTACAAGATAAGAAATGTAGAATACAATTAACAAAACTAACAATGACACACCGGTACAGATGGGAGAAGGCCCTGCTCTTGTATGTTTACAGACTACAAAATAATAGAAAAAAGACAGTAGGTTGGGGAGTTGAATATGATGAGCGAACATCTGAGGGTTCGAATTCGGCTCCACTCGCTAATTTGGGGTGTTCGCCGAATTGTTTAAAGAAAAATTCACCAAACTCCATTGAATCAATGGCAGGCAATATCAAATGCATAGAAGACGCCTTCAAAAGGTGTCCAAAAGCTGCCAGACACGCACAGATACACACCGATCATCTTACCTGTTTCTCGCTGCTTGTTTGCTTTCTGGTCTGCTCTCCTGTGCTTCTATCACTTATTTCTGGTCCGGCCCATTCAGCTTTCTGTATATTTACTTCACTGACTCCACAACTGCCAATCACAGATGCTCACGCTCTGTGAGAGCATCTGTGATTGGCTGTTGCAAATAGACTGCATTTTCACAATCTGGATGGTGTCTGTGCTTGGTTGCTGTCAACCAACTCGACATCATAGGGTGTAAAATGAATAATGGGAAAAAAATGTGTTGGGCTCCACTGTATTTTTCGGTCTCAGCACAGATAAAGTGGAAAGCTGCAAGCTGCCACCCTCAACTGCCTAATTTTACCTTGGCTGGCAAAAAAAAATGCTTAGGGCTTTCCCCTAATTTTAATTGCAAGCCGTTATAAACTAGGCAGCTGAGGGCTGGTATTCTCAGTGGGGTGACAGCCCATTGTTTTAGGGCCTCCCGTGCTAAAGAATAGACGCCCGCAGCTGCACGTGATAGTGGGGCGCTAATTGTAGCGTAATTTCCAAGCGCTAAAATTGGCTCTTCTAGTGGCGCCGATGGCAGTGGCACACTAGGTAAAGGGGTTAATGCCAGCTTTATATTGTCAGCTGGCATTAAGCCCGAAAGTCTTAATGTTAAGCCAACTTAGGCTAGGGTCACACTTGCAGATTTTACATGCGTTTTTGAGACTTGTGTTTTGTGAAAAAGCATGCAAAAAAGCATCCATAGGCCCATATGCAAAAAATGCATGCCCCAATAGCAAAAACGCATGTCTGACTGTACCATGCGTTTTTGGGATGCGTTTTTGCCTTAGCACCAAAAAATACTACAAGCAGCATTTTTTGGTGCTTTTTCAAAAATGCATGCGATTTTTAGAAAATGCATGCGTTTTTTTAACATGGGGCCCTATGGGAAAGCGCATGCATTTTTATATGGCACTAAATGGCACATGAGTTTTTGCATGCGTTTTTACATGCGTTTTTTTAAGGGTCCCCTACACCTATCAACAAAAATGTAGGTAAAAATGCAGGGTGCCAAAAAACACCTTAAAAACGCACGCCAAGTGCGACCCTAGCCTAAGACAGTCATTAAACATTTTAAGTAAATAATAAAGAAAACAACAGCCAGGGATCTATTTAGAGTTCCTGCTGCCCTAAGCACTTTCAGTGGTTGTGCCACCTACTGATCACTCAGGGTATGTGAACACAGCATTTTTATTTTTTAGTCATATCCACTCTGTTTCCCGCCTGAAAATGCATTAAATGTAAAGACAATATAATATAATGTAAAAGGGACTGCTACCCATCCCCTAATCACTGCTGCTCATCCCCAATATGTTCCATGCTGCTACCCATCACCCCATCCCTGCTGCCCATCACCCCATCCCTGCTGCTCATCCAAATATGTTCCATGCTGCTGCCCATTACCCCATTCCTGTTTCCCATCTCAATGCTGCTACCCATCACCCCATCCCTGCTGCCCATACCTCATCTTTGCTGCTCATCCCCAATGCTGCTGCCCATCACCTCATCTCTGCTGCTCATCCCCATCTCTGCTACTCATCCCCCAATGCTGCTGACCATCCCTCCTGTGTTCCACACTGCTGCCCATCTCACATCCTGCTGCACATCCCCATCCCTGCTGCTAATCCCCTAACGCTGCTGCCCATCCCCCATCCCTGCTACCCAGCACTCCATCCCTGCTTCCCATCACCCCATCCCTGCTGCACCATCCCCATCGCTGCTGCCCATCCTCAACACTGCTGCACCATCCCTCCATCCCTGCTGCCCATCACCCCATCCCTGCTGCCCATCCTCAACTCTGCTGCCCATCACCCCATCCCTGCTGCACCATCCCCAATGCTGCTGCTCGTTCCCCATCCCTACTGCTCATCCCCAACATTGCTGCTCATCCCCAATGCTGATGCTTATCCCCATCCCTGCTGCTCATCCCCCAGTGCTGCTGCTCATCCCTCCTGTGTTCCACACTGCTGCCCATCCCTGCTGCTCATCCCCCAATGCGGCAGCCCATCCCCCTATCCCTGCTGCACGATCTCCCATCCCTGCTGACAATCACCCCATTCCTGCTTCCTATCACCCCATCCCTGAAGCATCATCCCCAACGCTACTGCCCATCACCCCATCCCTGCTGCTCATTCCAAATGCTGCTGCCCATTGCTCCATCTCTGCTGCTGATTCTCAATACTGCTGCCATCACCCCATCCCTGCTGCTCATCCTCAATGCTGCTGCCCATCACCACATCAATGCTGCTCATCCCCAATGTTGCTGCCCATTCCTCCACTCCTGCTGCTCAACCCCCATGCTGCTGCCCATCACTCCATCCCTGCTTCCCATCCTCCATCCCTGCTGCCCATCCCCAATGCTGCTGCTCATCCCCCATCCCTGCTGCTCAACCACCACACTTCTGCCCATGATTCCATCCCTGCTGCACATCCCCATCTCTGCTGTACATCTTCCATCCCTGTTGCACAATCCCCCCATCCCTGATGCTCAACCCACATGCTGCTGCCCATCACTCCATCTCTACTGCTCATCCCCCATTCCTGCTGCACATTCCCTACTGCTGCTGCCCATCACCTCATCCCTGCTGCTCATCCCCAATGCTTCTGCCCATCACCACTTCCCTGCTGCTCATCCCCCCTATGTTCCATTCTACTGCCCATCCCCCATATTTTCCACGCTACTGCCCATTCCCAATATGTTCCATGCTGCTGCCCATCTCTCCATTCCTGCATCCTATCCTCCATATATTCCACACTGCTGCCCATCGCTGCTGCCTATCCCCTCATTCTTGCTACCTATCCCCCATATGTTCCACACTGCTGCCCATCACTGCTGCCTATCCCCTCATTCTTGCTACCTATCCCCCATATGTTCCACACTGCTGCCCATCACTGCTGTTCAACCCCAATCCCTGATGCTCACCCCCGATAAATTCCATAATGCTGCCCATAACCCTAACCCTACCAACATGTTCCATGCAGGCTGTCCCCCTCTTCCTTTCTCCCCTGGCGCTTTCTTCAGCTATTTAGCGCTAACCTGGCACCCAGCATCTTCTTCCTCTTCCTCCTCGTGTGCGACGTTCTGCAGAGTCCTGACTCATCATCACGCTGCTGACCTCTGCAGGAGAATCGCTCAGCGGCACAACGGTTCAGGAAGCTGATTGGAGCTTCACTGGCCCCAGAAGTGCCAGAGCCTGGAGTGCTCACAGATCCACTTGTAACCGCATCTTAAAGGCTTGGTTACAAATGAATGTGGCACCCCCGTCCCTCCTCCAAAAACTTTCCGGATTTAATTAAAAGTTCTGAAGAGGGAAGGAAATTAATTTAAAAAAAACATTATTTTATTTTTTTTATTTAATCTTGATTAGGGATGGGCGAATCTACTCGTTACTACTTGGTACTCGCCGAGTAGTAAGGGATTCGCCCGACTCGTTACTCTGCGAGTAATCTCAGGGATTACTCGCACAGTAACGAGTCCGCAGGGAGCGAAGGAAGAGAGGGGGGAGAAATGCTCCTTACCTCACTTCTGGCTTCTACTATGTGCTGTGTGCTTGGCTCTGGGACTTGCGGGCTGCGGCAGCTCCAGGGTCCTAGAGCCCGCCTACACAGAGATGTAGCAGAGCTGAGATAGTTCTCAGCCTGCTCACTCCCTGTGCATAGATATGTATATCTATGCACAGGGTTGTGGCAGTGAAGATGTCGTTTTTGGACTACGTCGGACGGAAGAGGATTTTTGGAGTAAAGATGAGTCTCTAATGTCTTTTTTGTTTTATTTTTAATAAAAATTTTTTCTCTGTGTTGTTTTTTTTTATATTGAGTACTGGAAATTCATGGCGGTCATGTCTAATATTGGCGTGACCCCATAAATTTCGGGCTTAGGGCCAGCTGATAATACAAAGCTGGCCCTAACCTCTTTATTACCCAGCGTGCCACCGCCACCAGGGCCACTGGAAGAGCGGGGTTCAGCACCAGAAGATGGCGCTTCAATGAGCGCGCCATCTTCTGGGGCGGCTGCGGGCTGCAATTTGCAGCGGGGGGTGCCCAGAAAGCTTGGGCCTCCCTGCGCTGCGGATTCCAGCCCCCAGCTGCTTAGCTGTACCTGGCTAGACATAGAAATTGCGCGGAGTCCCACGCATTTTTTTTTATTATTTCATGAAATTCATGAAATAATAAAAAAAGGGGGCTCGCCTACATTCTTGTGTCCGGCCAGGTACAAATAGGCACCTGGGGGTTGGGGGCAGCCCGTCGCTGCCTGCTGGATCCGGCTGGTTACAAAAATACGGCGAAGCCCACGTGAAATTTTTTTTAAAACATCTATAAAACAATCCTAAAAAAGGATTGCATCTTTACTAACCCCTCGCCCATGGTGGAGGGGTTAAAAAAGATGCAGTCCCTTTTATTCATATTGTTTTATGGATTTTTCAGAAAAATTTGACGTGGGCTTCGCCGTATTTTTGTAACCAGCCAGATCCAGCAGGCAGTGACGGGCTGCCCCCAACCCCCAGGTGCCTATTTGTACCTGGCCGGACACAAGAATATAGGCGAGCCCCCTTTTTTTATTATTTCATGAATTTCATGAAATAATAAAAAAAAAATGCCTGGGGCTCCGCGCAATTTCTATGTCTAGCCAGGTACAGCTAAGCAGCTGGGGGCTGGAATCCGCAGCGCAGGGAGGCCCAAGCTTTCTGGGCACCCCCCGCTGCAAATTGCAGCCCGCAGCCGCCCCAGAAGATGGCACGTTCATTGAAGCGCCATCTTCTGGCGCTGAACCCCGCTCTTCCAGCGGCCCTGGTGGCGGTGGCACGCTGGGTAATAAAGGGGTTAGGGCCAGCTTTGTATTATCAGCTGGCCCTAAGCCCAAAATTTATGGCGGTCTCGCCAATATTAGACATGACCGCCATGAATTTCCAGTAATCAATATAAAAAAAAAACACAGAGAAAATTTTTTATTAAAAATAAAACAAAAAAGCCATTAGGGACTCCATCTTTATTTTAAAAATCCTCTTCCGTCCGATGTAGTACAAAACGCAACCTCAGCTCTGCTACTTCCCTGTCTGTGCTTAGACAGACAGGGATGTAGCAGAGCTGAGAACTGACTAAACAGTCACGGTTCAGCTCAGGGCATTAGGACCTGAGCTGAACTCTGCTGTCAGCCAGACTCGCTCTGCTGCTGGAGATTCCCCGAGTGGTGACGCAAGTTAATTTATTCACTGCTCCTGTCACCATTCGGGAATCTCCGGAAACAGAAGCAAAGAGACTCGGGGAGCGAGTCTGCGGCTGAGGCGGCAGCGGCGGCGGAGGCAGGGGTAAGTAGCCGGTCGGGCCGGTGCACCCTCCTCTTCCCCCTCACCCACCCTGACCCCCCTTCCCCATCCCCCCCTTCAATCTTTTTTTTTTTTTTTTTATTCTTTAACCCCTTCAACCCCGGGCCTATTTTGACCTTAATGACCAGGCCATTTTTGTCAATTCTGACCAGTGTCCCTTAATGAGGTTATATCTCTGGAATGCTTCAACGGATCCTAGCGATTCTGAGATTGTTTTTTTCGTGACATATTGGGCTTCATGTTAGTATTAAATTTAGGTCGATAATTTTTGCGATTATTTGTGAAAAAATCAAAAATATGGCAAAAATTTTGAAAATTTTGCAATTTTCAAATTATGAATTTTTATTCTGCTAAACCAGAGAGGTATGTGACACAATATAGTTAATAAATAACATTTCCCACTTGTCTACTTTACATCAGCACAATTTTTGAAAAAAAAAAAATTTTTGTTCGGAAGTTATAAGGGTTCAAAGTTCATCAGCAATTTTTCATTTTTCCAGCAAAATTTACAAAGCCATTTTTTTTAGTGACCACATCACATTTGAAGTCCCTTTGAGGGGTGTACATGACAGAAAACACCCAAAAGTGACACCATTCCAAAAACTGCACCCCTCAAGCTACTCAAAACTACATTCAAGAAGATTATTAACCCTTCAGGTGCTTCACGGGAACTAAAGCAAAGTGGAAGGAAAAAATGGTCATTTTAATTTTTCTAATAAAAATGTTCTTTTAGCCTCAATTCTTTCATTTTCACATGGGCAACAGGATAAAATGGATCCTAAAAATTGTTGGGCAATTTCTCCTGAGTACAGCGATACCTCATATGTGGTCATAAACCACTGTTTGGGCGCACGGCAGGGCTCAGAAGGGAAGGAGCGCCATTTGACTTTTGGAGCTAATTTTCCATTCAAAAAGTCAAATGGCGCTCCTTCCCTTCTGAGCCCTGCCGTGCGCCCAAACAGTGGTTTATGACCACATATGAGGTATCGCTGTACTCAGGAGAAATTGCCCAACAAATTTTAGGATCCATTTTATCCTGTTCCCCATGTGAAAATGAAAAAATTTAGGCTAAAAGAAAATTTGTGTGGAAAAAAAAAGTACTTTTTCATTTTTACGGATGAATTTGTGAAGCACGTGGGGGTTCAAAATGCTCACCACCCATCTAGATATGTTCCCTGGGGGGTCTAGTTTCCAAAATGGGGTCACTTGTGGGGGAGCTCTAATGTATAGGCACACAGGGGCTCTCCAAACGCGACATGGTGTCCGCTAACAATTTGAGCTGATTTTTCAGTCAAATTGTTAGCGGACACCATGTTGCGTTTGGAGAGCCCCTGTGTGCCTAAACAATGGAGCTCCCCCACAAGTGACCCCATTTTGGAAACTAGACACCCCAGGGAACATATCTAGATGGGTGGTGAGCATTTTGAACACCCCAGTGCTTCACAAATTAATCTGTAAAAATGAAAAAAGAAAATTTTTATGGAAAAAAAAGTACTTTTTCATTTTTACGGATTAATTTATGAAGCACCTGGGGGTTCAAAATGCTCACCACCCATCTAGATATGTTCCCTGGGGGGTCTAGTTTCCAAAATGGGGTCACTTGTGGGGGAGCTCCAATGTATAGGCACACAGGGGCTCTCCAAACGCGACATGGTGTCCGCTAACAATTTGAGCTGATTTTTCAGTCAAATTGTTAGCGGACACCATGTTGCGTTTGGAGAGCCTCTGTGTGCCTAAACATTGGAGCTCCCCACAAGTGACCCCATTTTGGAAACTAGACACCCCAGGGAACATATCTAGATGGGTGGTGAGCATTTTGAACACCCCAGTGCTTCACAAATTAATCTGTAAAAATGAAAAAAGAAAATTTTTATGGAAAAAAAAGTACTTTTTCATTTTTACGGATTAATTTATGAAGCACCTGGGGGTTCAAAATGCTCACCACCCATCTAGATATGTTCCCTGGGGGGTCTAGTTTCCAAAATGGGGTCACTTGTGGGGGAGCTCCAATGTATAGGCACACAGGGGCTCTCCAAACGCGACATGGTGTCCGCTAACAATTTGAGCTGATTTTTCAGTCAAATTGTTAGCGGACACCATGTTGCGTTTGGAGAGCCCCTGTGTGCCTAAACATTGGAGCTCCCCCACAAATGACTCCATTTTGGAAAGTAGACCCCCCAGGGAACTTATCTAGATGGGTGGTGAGCATTTTGAACACCCCGGTGCTTCACAACATAATCTGTAGAAATGAAAATAGAATTTTTTTGTGGAAAAAAAAGTACTTATTCAATTTTACAGATGAATTTGTGAAGCACCTGGGGGTTCAAAATGTTCACAACCCATCTAGATATGTTCCCTGGGGGCTCTAGTTTCCAAAATGGGGTCACTTGTGGGGGAGCTCCAATGTTTAGGCACACAGGGGCTCTCCATACCCAACATGGTGTCCGCTAACAATTGGAATTATTAGCGGAGACCATGTCGCATATGGAGAGCCCATGTGTGCCTAAACATTGGAGGCTCCCCCACAATTGACCTCATTTTGGAAACTAGACCCCCCAAGGAATGCATCTAGATGCATAGTGAGCACTTTGAACCCCCATGGGCTTCACAAATTGATCCGTAAGAAGGAAAAAGTACTTTTCTTTTCACACAAATTTTCTTTTTTAATTTTTACGGATCAATTTGTGAAGCACCTGGGGGTTCAAAGTGCTCACTATGCATCTAGATATGTTCCTTGGGGGGTCTAGTTTCCAAAATGGGGTCACTTGTGGGGGAGCTCAAATGTTTAGGCACACAGGGGCTCTCCATACGCGACATGGTGTCTGCTAACAATTGGAATTATTAGCGGACACCATGTCGCATATGGAGAGCCAATGTGTGCCTAAACATTGGAGCTCCCCCACAAGTGACCTCATTTTGGAAACTAGACCCCCCAAGGAATGCATCTAGATGCATAGTGAGCACTTTCAACCCCCACGTGCTTCACAAATTGATCCGTAATAAGGAAAAAGTACTTTTCTTTTCACACAAATTTTCTTTTTTCGGATCAATTTGTGAAGCACCTGGGGGTTCAAAGTGTTCACTATGCATCTAAATATAGCGAAGCCCATTTTTATTTTTTTTCTAGGACTAATTCTAGAAAAAAAATGGCGTGAGGCTCCGCCATATTTTTGGTCCAGCCAGGTACAACTTGGCAGCTACGGACTGCCAGCAACCCCCAGCTGCCTCATTGTACCTGGCTGGCAACCAAAAATACAGCGAAGCCCATTTTTATTTTTTTTCTAGGACTAAATTCTAGAAAAAAAATGGCGTGAGGCTCCGCCATATTTTTGGTCCAGCCAGGTACAACTTGGCAGCTACGGACTGCCACCAACCCCCAGCTGCCTCGTTGTACCTGGCTGGCTTCCAAAAATACAGCAAAGCCTTTTTTTTTTTCTAGAACTAATTCTAGAAAAAAAAATTACGTGTGGCTCCGCCATATTTTTGGTCCAGCCAGGTACAACTAGGCAGCTGGGGGCTGGAATCCGCAGCATGGAGAGGCCCAAGCGTTCTGGGCCCCCCAGGCTGCGAATTGCAGCCCGCAGCCGCTCCAGAAAATGGCGCATTCATTGAAGCGCCATTTTCTGGCGCTGTACCCAGACTCTTCCAGTTGCCCTGGTGCCGGTGGCAAACTGGGTAATAAAGGGGTTAATGCCAGCTTTTTATTGGCAGCTGGCACTAAGCCCGAGATTCATAATATAGGGCCAATGTTAGACCCGCCATTAGGAATCTCTGGTAAATAGTCAGAAAATACACACAGAGAAAAATCTTTTTATTTGAAAAAAAAACACAAACAAAATTCGGACTCCATCTTTATTATAAAGATCCGACGTAGTCCACAACGAAGGTCCCACGACGCTCGATCGCCTCCGACGTAGTCCACAACGAAGGTCCCACGACGCTCGATCGCCTCTGCTCAATCCAGAGACTGCAGCAAGGGATCAAGTGTCCTCTTCCTACAGCCTCTGGGGTCAGAGTTATGGTGCACTGTATGACAATGATCTGTCATACAGTGCACCATGACTATGATCCCAGAGACTACAACAAGAGGACACTTGATCCCTTGTTGCACCCATCCATCCACCTATGCACCCATCATCCACGCACGCACACCACGCACATCCACATCCACGCATGCACGCGGACATCCACGCACGCACATCCACGCACATCCACACACACATCCACGCACGCACATCCACGCACGCACATCCACATCCACGCGCATCCACACACACATCCACGCACGCACATCCACGCAAGCACACATCCACGCACGCATGCTGACATTCACGCATGCTGACATCCACGCACGCTGACATCCACGCACGCACATCCACGCACACACATCCACGCACACATCCATCTATGCACACGTCCACGCACGCTCATGTACGCTCACGTCCACGCACGCACACGCATGCACCCCCCATCCATCTATCCATTCACCCATCCATCCATCCATCATCCATCCATCAATTCATTCATACATACAGAGATACATGCATGCATACATACATACATACATACATAGATACATGCATACATACATACATACATAGATACATGCATACATACATAGATACATGCATACATACATACATACATAGATACATGCATACATACATGGATACATGCATACATACATACATAGATACATACATACATACATACATGGATACATGCATACATACATAGATACATGCATACATACATAGATACATGCATACATACATAGATACATGCATACATACATAGATACATGCATACATACATAGATACATGCATACATACATGCATACATACATGCATACATACATGCATACATACATAGATACATACTTACATACTTACATACATACTTACATACATACATACATGCATGCATACATGCATGCATACATACATAGATACATACTTACATACTTACATACATACTTACATACATACATACATGCATACATGCATGCATACATGCATACATGCATAGATACATACATACATACTTACCTCCCTCTCGATAGACCGATCAGCAGGAGGAGGCCGGGAGAGGAGGCGGGGAAAGGAGGCGGGGCCACCGACCGGGCCGGCAGAGGAGCTGCACAGCCGGACGCAGCGGCGGGTGCACCGATGTGTGCAGCCCGCCGCAGGAGGTGAGGGGTGGGGGCTGCCTGGAGGGGGGCTGCCTAGGGGGGGGGGCTGCCTAGGGGGGGCCGTAGCAGGGGACCAGGCACTGTGGTCGACGGGCGCAGCCGCGGTTGCAGCCCGCCGGCATATACATAACAATAGAGGGGGGGCGGGCGGTTCTGGGGGGGCCCCTGTAGGTCCTGGTGCTGGAGGGGGCTGAGGAGGGGTGGGCACTTGCCGATCCGCCCCTCCAGATCTGATTGGAGAGCTCCAATCAGATCTGGAGGGGTGAATCCCTGTGATTCCCTCCGATCGGTAGTTTCACTTTTGAACTGCCGATCGGAGGGGTCCTGGGCACGGGGGGGTTAATCCACCCCCTGTGGGGTCATCTGCAGGTTGTCACAGAGCAGCAGCATCTGTGACACCTGAGCGATCCCACTCACAGGAGCTGCAGCAGCTCAAATCTGCCAGGACGTTGTGCAACGTCCTGTGTCGGGAACGGGCAGAAACACAGGACGTTGCACAACGTCCTATGTCGTTAAGGGGTTAAAAGCCAGCGGCTTTTTGCCGCTGGCTTTAAAAGAATAACATGGGGATTTGCAGGTTTTTCCTTTGCTGCCAGACCCCTTATAGGGTCCGGCAGCAGAGGAATCGCTGCAATACTCGCCTCCCCATTCATTTACATTGGACTCGCTAGACTCGCAACGAGTAGCGAGTCCTGGACTCAGACTCGTTACAGTCTAGCGAGTCCGAGTAATTTAGGATTCACCCATCTCTAATCTTGATCCTAGCGCCACCCCCTGGAACCTGCTGCCCTATGCACATGT